>WHPX01000579.1:527500-684799 GCA_011057435.1 Actinia equina
TATTAAAAAATATTCTGAGCATATGCTGGCTATTCTGCTTCTCTTCGTGGATTGGTACAGGTTTTAGAAAAAGCTTCAGTGAATTTGCAATGATTTGACCCCCTCTGATGACCATGATCCTTTGCGTTGAAACAATAGATTGTTGTGATCTGACGTCATAGTGAAATAGGGAAATTAAAAATGTCTACTTTCTTAATTTCAGGAAAGGAAAGGTTCACACCCTATGGTTAAGTGTTGCACTTGACATCATGAGATCAATGTAATAATATCTAATCTTTACTGATCGTTTTTTTTTTTGTTATTTCTTTTCTTAAGGTTCACTGGTTATGTCTTGTGTGTAAAAAGAAACAAGAAGTATTAACAAAGACAGGGTCATGGTTTGGACCTAAAGACCCTAATATGAAAGCAATAGACGACCCTGCTTCTCAATTTGGTAGTGACTTTAAAGCAATACCTTCAGAGGAGGATAAAAGAGCCATGCGACGACAGGGCTCAGCCAGAGGGAACTTTAGAAGGGGTATGGAAAATGAAACTGACAGAGCAAGAAGAATAGAAAGTGAACGTCAGAATTATTTACGGCGGCCGTCATTATCAGATGAAGAAGTTGAATCAATTCAAAGTACCCCATACGGGCAATACTATAGTGATGATGAAGCATCAAGGTATGGTGATCAGAGAGGTAGAAGAAAAGTAACATTTCATGATGAAAAAATGAAAAGACAGCCAGGAGGAATGCACCCAAATCAAATGCACCCTCAAGGGCGTGGCAGCAAGGGCCCCTATTTTTCTGATAAAGGAGGTAAACCAGGTATGGGACCTCCTGGACAAATGCAAGGAAGAGGAGGCCCTGCCCAAGGTGGACAAACTGGTTCCCGCCAAGGGTTTCCTCCACAGCAGGGTCCAGGTGCCAGAGGGTACCATCCCCAACAAGGCCAACCTCCAGGGGGTAGGGGTTATGGCCCTCGGCAGGGGCCACGCCCAATGGCTCCAGGTACTCAGCAAGGAATGCGCCCTCAGCAACAGCAAGGGCAACCTCTAGGGGGTAGGGGTTATGGCCCTCAGCAGGGGCCACGCCCAATGGCTCCAGGTACTCAGCAAGGAATACGCCAAGGCTTCCCTCCAGGCCAGGGTGGCCCTCAAGGTAGAGGTGCTCCTGGCTCAGGTAGAGGAGGTCCTCCACAACAGCAGCATGGGATGCAACCACAGCAAAAGCCCATGGATAGAGGTAGAGGGATGGCTCCTGGGTCTCAACCTGCAGGTAGAGGGGGAATGACTCCGGGAACACCACAGATGGCAAGACCGGGAAGCCAACAATCTCCAAGACAAGGATATCCTCAACAGGGACCTCTTGACCAAAGAATGCAGATGGCTGGGCCCCAGCAAATGAGTGTACCCCAAAAAATGGGTGGACCCCAGCAAATGGGTAGTTCTCAGCAATTGGGTGGTCCCCAGCAAATGGGTGGCCCTCAGCAAATGGGTGGACCCCAGCAAATGGGTAGCCATCAGCAAATGGGTGGCCCCCAGCAAATGGGAGGCCCTCAGCAAATGGGTGGACTAAGACAGATGGGTGGTTCTCAACAAGGAAGACCCCAGCAAATGGGTGGACAGCAACAACTGCAAGGCAGACAACCCCATGGGCCACAAAAAATGGGTACACCAGAGACAGCACGGAGACAACTTCAATACCCTGGTCAAGGGTCTGACCAACAGAAGATGAATCAAGGAGCTGAGCGCCGAACTGGAATGGTAGGACCACCACCCCAGATTGGTAATATTCAGGGTCATTCAGGTAGTGAACCCAAACAAGTTCCTTACCCTGGACAAATAGATGGTAGTCAAGGTCAAGGTCATCATCCAGATACAAGGATCGTACCAACTCAGAATGGCCGGCCAGGGACAAGCCCTCAGCACCCAGAAAGTAGAGGAGCTAGGGATCCTCGACATTTTGATGATGGAAGAGCTGGATATAGACCAGACAGTCAGCAGGGATATTCCCCAAGAGGTCTTGATGGCCAAGGTGTGGCGCATCAACAACCTGATTCAAGAGGATATGGACCTTCTAGTCAAGACAATATTAAAGGTCGTCCACCGTATGGAAGTCCCACACACATGATAGGGCATGGACGTGACTCCCCACAGAATAGAATTAATAATATAGGTGGACATGGAGTTATGGAAGATCGTTATGATAGTAGGCAATTGGGACGGAATAGTGATGGAATGGCTGGTGAACCTATGATGAATGAGAGAACAGCAACACCTACACAAGACATCTTGAATGCAGTAAGTGTCAAAGAACAACTATCAGAATCCTTTTCAAATTTCCTTTTCTTAGCCTCAGTACAACTATCTTAATAGACCTCATCGGCTCTGACGTAATGTTTTCCCATTTCAGACCATGTGTCTTTCCCTAGAGTATCATTTCTTTGTTTAAGGTTTGCATTCAGTTGCACATGAGAAGACACATGAATATGGATACAACTCAAACAAAGAATATTCTTCTCAAGGGAATGATGGTTTGAAATGGGACAACATTACGCTCCAACGCTACGGAGCCGAGGAGGTCTATCGCTAGACACTGATCCAGACAAATGTTGTGATAGATTAATTACCAATGATCATACCTGCAGCTCAAATGGTCTACAAATTAATAGCCCATGAGGCCAAAGGTCAAATGGGCTATTGGCTTGTAGATGGCAAGAGGTCAAATTAATTTAGTATAAACCTATTTATTGGTCATATGATATACCAATGTTGGAATGAGGTTGGAACAATATTTATTTTTTGCATATATAATAACATATACACTGAAATAAATTAATGCTATATATACAAAAGTTGAGTTAAAAATCTTCTAAGCTTTGTGTTAACTGTGATTTCCAAAGCACAGTGATAGCACTTACATGCATAAATTAGATAGTTAAAATTCATTTCATTTCAGTATGTTGTAGAATAGTGTACTGACACTTAATTCCTATAGTAAATGGTAAATGTTATGTCAGTGTTATGCATATTATAATGGTTTTTCACTAGGTTTTCCAGTTTTTTCTCTCTGCAAAACCCAACCTGTTTAATCTGTGACATAGCTATGCCCTGACTTACAAGTACATTAGCTAGCAAAATATTTTTAGTTAAATGAAATGGGGTTTGCTTTCCTCAATTTTGTGAAAAGGGATTTAACTCCTCCTTTGGCTCACCGTCCTAGACTGTATATCAGGAGAATCGAGGGTGGTGTAATGGTGTTCGCATGCCTCTCACCCCTGGATTCTCAGGTTGGATTCTAGACTTGGCATCAAGTGAGGAGAGTTTGTAAGGTCTCTCCCTTGATTTGAGGGTTTTTCTCCTGGGTCTACATTGGGTTTGATTCCTGGACTCAGCATCACATGTGAGTAGAGTTTGTAAGGTCTCTCCCTTGATTTGGGAGTTATTCTCCTGGGTCTAAATGGGGTTTGATTCCTGGACTCAGCATCACATGTCAGTAGAGTTTGTTAGGTCTCTCCCTTGATTCATTGGTTTTTCTCTGGGTTCTCCAAAAAACATTCCTTCTTCAAAACTAACAAAGCTAAATTCCAATTCAATCTATGAGATACCTTGACTTCCATCAGCCCAGAGGCTAGCTGTTTTAGGGAAGCCATTTCAGGTTGTCAATAAAATTTAATGTTAAACATATACTAAAGAATTTTTACTCAGAGGATAAGATTTCGTACATATTAATGTCGATCTTGTTAATTATAATTTCCTAACAAATTTCAGCTATCCAGATGTTTAATCTAATAGACACTTCCTATAGCAACCATATATATATATATGATTACTTGAAAGGAATATTATCACAAAATGTAGATTTTAACATAAAAACTTGAATATTTGCAAGTATGATAGTATTATAGATTAAGCTACACATCATCACCTTGAGATTTATTTTTTGACCTAGATACTGACAACTCTTAAAACTCCAGTGTATTCGGGCTAAGCCTCAAATCCAGTTAAATAAGATATTATTTTTAAATTCTAACTTCTGCTTTTGTTTACCAACCTCAGAAGTGAGGCTAGGCTCAAATGTTGGATTTTTAAGAGTTCTCAATTGTTTTAAATATGGTCATGACAAGTTGTAGAAGTGCACTTCAACTGAGTTTTCCTTAAAGCAATAAAACAAAAGTTTTGCACCAAAAAAGAAAAAAAAAAGAAAGAAAAAAGAAAAGCCATTAATGGCGAGAATAAAGATTATGGACAAAAAAATTTTAATTATTGTAAGAGATCTTTCTTGGAATTTAAACATTTTTAGCCATGATACGAAGACTTTTATTATTAACTAAGGATTGGAAGCAAGTAATCTTTCAGATTCCCCATAAAGATATAAAAAAACAAGATGTTGAATTGAATCACTTTTATTAGAAACAACGTTAATTATTAATAATTCCCAGGAGATCGAATCATTGTACATATTTAACAAAGGGATTCAGTTTAATTAGCTAAGCATTCTCAAGACCTTCAATAATATATGAATTTTCTAAGATACTACTGAACTCTTTACTGATCAACATAACAAGTTTCTTAATATGGCTGATTTTAAAACTTCTCCAGGAACATTTTTGGTAAGATAGTCTTATAAGATGCTTTATTTTCTTGGTGAAAGGTTTTTGTTTCATTTTTGAAGAGAATTAGGTCGAATTTCGTGATGAAATTTTTCTTATTTTATTCAGAGCAATTTATTCTTTAAAGATGAAAATCCAAACCAGGAAAAGAGTGGCATTGGAGATCTTTTTGTCAGTGCTTTTTCACTCAAGAAAACTACAACCGAAAGCACTTCTACGACTCCTACATCAACCACTTCCACACCTAGTTTCAAATCTTCAAACACAAGAACACCTCCATATTCACAAACTAGAAAGCCCGGTGGAGCTAGACTTGGCTTACGCTCCAAGGTTTGCTAAATTTGCATACTTCAATCATTATTATCACCAAACTTTGTTTCGCCTTGAGGTTTTGAATTTGTTGTTCAGCAATTTTTTTGCCTTTTGTATAACACTTTATGATCATTTCAATAACTCAAGCACTTATTTTTTCAATGTTTTCACAGCTGGTTTATAAACCACTACAAAAATCATTTCCCATATCCTAGCTGTCATATTATATTTTCGCCTTGAATCCATCATTTTAAAAAGACTTTCTTTTTCCTTTAATATAATGTTGGCACAAATTTTTCACATTTGTCACACTTGATGTATCACATAATCACGTCATCAGTGCAAAAATCATCAACTTTAAAATTCTCTTTAACTTCAGAATGATCTAGACCAATACCAATTAGAAAAACAAATTATTTTTAACACCTACCATAATCCTTTTTTATAATGATAAATATACCAGTAAAACACCTAGTTGATACAAGTTAGGCCATTTATTAATATAAAAATAGGAAAAACCTTGATAAAACTTTTGCAAAACCATATGAAAATCTTAAGCCTATAAACTTGGAAAATCCTATTTTCTCTTTGTAAATAAATCTATCTACGTAGATTATGTAACAGCGTCATATATATCTCAGTTACATATTTATTGATTCTTATTAGTTCTTTGCCGTGGGAGTTATTCGGAGGATTTTAAGCCAATTAGAATCTGGGGAAGGCACAGTGATACCCTGAATGCTGTAAATTAAAATAATTAAATGTCTAACAAAAACTAGATCTCATTTGCATGTGTAACCAAAGCAGAACACCACAGTCCTCCACATAGGAAGACCAAGAACATCAGCAGTCAGAAATCATGCAAAATTCATTAAGGGAATTGGATATCAGTTTTCAGCCTTATTTTTGGGATCGATAAAGTGTTCTTCTAAGACTTATGTCTTCATATCACCACAAATATTATGGGTATATATCCAGTTTTGAACCAATTGTAAGTAGATTTTGGAATAACTTGACAGTGTTAGGAATGTCATGTAAATATCTATCCTCTTCGATGGATTTATGCAGACAGTCAAATCATGGAAAACCATTTTATAACTGATTACAACACTTGCAAAAAAAAATAATTTAAAGCAAGAAAGCTCCAAGAACTTAGGTCCATTTAGTAGCTAAAACATAAAGTAACTAATGTAACAGGACGTCAAATACCAAACAATGAATTTTTTTAGACTATTTTATGTGTATTATTTTTAGTTTATACTCTACTAAAGATTGTACGACATCAAAATTTTATGATAAAATTATCACTTATTCCCACTTTTAGGAATGATAAGCTAAATACCTGCTTTTAAAGCATTTTACTTTCATTGTTTATATCTTAATTCATATTTACTACAGATTGATATATTTCATGTGAATTTGTTTGACGATACATGTATATTTACTAGTTGTCGATAAGATCCATGATGTCATAGATTATGCTTATAATTTGATCAACACTGTAACCACATCACATTGATTTTATCAGTTTTTTATGTACATGAAATCTTTTTTTTTAAATACTGTCTTCAAGTTTAAATATTTGGTAGGAAGTATAATTGAGATTCTAAAATGTAATCTCAAAACTCACTAGACAGAATAATAATAAATTGTTATAAATATTTATTAGAGCTGGAAAGAGCTCGTTAAATTTAGTAAAACTGTGGAGTTGGAAAGAAGCAGGTTGAAAACACACGAAGATATGAATATTGAAAAATATAAACTTTTTATGAAAACATTAATTTGAGACATCTCATTCTTTCCTTTAGAAAAGATTGGAAAATTCACACAGTTGAAAGATTAATCTTACATCTTTATCCTTTAAACTTTTAGTTTTGAGTTTTTTACTCGTAAATCTAAATCCGTAACTGTTTTCACTTTAAAATTGCTTGATTTCTATTTTACTATTCTATTGTAAGTATAATATTCCGCCATCCACTATTTCTTTAAAATTGTTGACTTTGGTGCAGGATCTTTCTTGGTTAACCCATTTTGGGTTGTTCATCCTGCATCTTTCCACTTCTTTCTATAAGTTCTATTTGTAATTTTTTGCTTTCGTGTGTGGAAAAATAAAAACCTTTGAAACCTTTGAAACCTTTGAAACTACCTGAGCAAAGCTAGCTCTGACATTCTTTTAAGATCGGTGTACACAGATAATTGCCTATGCCTTCTATAAGTAGTTTGAAGCATTAAATAGTTTAAATTTACAGCAGCTGTAGGTAAGATAAGACTAGAGGTTGAATGTCTGGTAAGGAAAATTTGTAAAATCTGATGAATGTATATTTTACATAAATGTATACATTTTAGGGATCAAAATATATACTGCTCAATGGACAATGTCTGGCCAAAAGGTCGTCCCTTTTGACTGGTCATATTTTGATCAGTTGATCAGCCTAGTCATCATGCCCAGCCATTGAGCAGCCATTTTTAGTTGATTTTTATGCAGTAAATTAAGATTAAAAATGAATAAATAACAATCAACCATCAATAGCGTAGCGCACTGATTCTTAAAATAGCTTAAAGATTCGGACAAACATTGCATTCTGTTTAACCGCTACAAGGATTATGGAAACTGATCTTATTATTTTTACTTAAAGTTACAATAATATCCCATGTAAACTAAGATTAACTGCGATCGGCTGTGAAAATTATCTGCTGAAAGTAAACTTGTAAGTTTGTTTGTCCGAATTTCGCCTTTGCGCTGCGCTATTATTATAATATTATGGCAACTAATTGACTCAATATGGACTTTTTTGTTCCTTTAGAGTGAAAGTGCTATCAAATGGTCTCCACCGGATGATGATAATAAATGTATTGGTGAAGTGTTGCTTACCAGGGATCCCAGGACACCACCATCGTCCATGTCAGGTAGGGGGCCTCTCTTATCCTTGAAATATTATCTGTAAAATGTACAGGGTATAAATGATAAGGTCTAAACAATGGACTCTTCTTAAAATTGTCTTGAATGCGTGGCTAACATGGAAATACAAACGATATGCCATAATTTCCATCAAACATAAGCTTCATTTCTTGTGTGTTTTCATGTTAGTTTGTTTCCAAGATACTTATTGAGCAGACAGATTTAGCATACTAGAGGTGGGAGAGGTGGTGACATTTTAACCCTACCTAAGGGGTCCTAGACTAGCATCCAGCAACTCTGTCCCTTAACCCTTTTGAACTATATGAAAATGGTATCACCTCTGGGGTCTCAGGTTTGATTTCTGGTCTCGCCATCATGTTAGAATAGTGTAATGGAATTCTTCAGTGATACAAACAAGGACATTCAGTTCTATCCAGGGTTTTTCACTGACTTAGATGAGCCCAGAGCTTGTGTCAAGGTTCAATCTGTGAGTTAGCCATGCCCTGACTTAGATCAGCCCAGAGGTTGTTTTAGGGTTTGATCTGTGAGTAAGCCGTGCCCTGACTTAGATCAGCCCAGAGGTTGTTTTAGGGTTTGATCTGTGAGTAAGCCATGCCCTGACTTAGATCAGCCCAGAGGTTGATTCAGGGTTCAATCTGTGAGTTAGCCATGCCCTGACATAGATCAGCCCAGAGGTTGTTTCAGGGTTTGATCTACTGTATGAGTTATTAGCCATGCTCTGACCTAGATCAGCCAAGTCTTCAGGTTTCAAGAAAAACAAAATTAAGCTTAACTTTTTAGGATGCTTAATTAAAATTCAGTCAACTTAACGGATTAAAAAGAACAGAGCTGCTGAAGAATAGAAATGAAACCCTTACAGAACTCAAAATAATTAGTGCATTCCTTGACTGAAAATGGAGATTTCCGTTGTATTTTCCTGATAGGAATTTCAGATTTACTTTGTGTGAGTTTTCAAAACTGTATATTCAAGTGTTACTAACCTCCAGATAGAACAGACTCGTATCTTACTTCACCAGTGATCTTACTTTAAGCTTTGAATTTCGGTTCTTACATCATGATCACCTTGACGAGCAAAAGCGTAAAAATGTGACTCACTTTGGGCTCTTTCTGCACTAAAATACTTTCTACGCTTTCGTAATCCATAATCTTATAAACTGAGAACTTATATTGACATCATAAGCAATTTAAAAGTAAGAAAATGAAAACAGTTTGAGAGAAGCAAAGACCGCCATCTTTAATCTTCCTGCAGTTATACTGGGACAAGTTGAACAACCCAACCCTCCCCTCCCTGGGGCTTTTAGTTTTCCCGCGTTTTTGATTTCTAATTGGGGGGGGGGGGGGGGGGCAAAAGTTTCTTTATTTCGCATTTTAAAAAGCAATATTTTCACAAAATCTACTAGTAGTAGATTCAGTGACTCGTCTTTAAAAAAAAAAAAAAAGGGATTTTTATGGCAGCAATGACCACCCAACGATGCAATGCTTTTACATGACAAGAGACACGCTGCAGTCAGCAAAAGGAGAGCATTTCCTGGCTGCTGTAAAACCATTCTATCAGTTATTGAATGTTTAATGAAGAAATAAAACTTTTTTCTCTTTCACAGAGCCAAGTTCTGCCTTTGGTCTTCGAGTGGTTGGCGGTAAGATGTCGGACGGAGGGAAACTAGCTGCTTTTGTTGTTGATGTCGTGAGAGGAGGACCGGCTGATATGCAGGCAAAACTTCAAAAAGGTACCCCCCCCCCCCCCCTCCAGACAAAAAACAAATTCATTAAGAAGAAAATATTTGATTGGTATTGAAGTTCTGGGCCAGGTTTTACGAAGCCTGGATAGCGCTATCCAGCGGATAAATCCTTATCCATTGGATATGTCGATGCTGTTATACAATAAATTTATTCACTGGATAAGATTTATCCGTCGGATAGTGCTATCCAGGCTTCGTACAACAGAGCCCAGGACTTTACGGAGGCTTCTAACGGTCACAATGGCAACCCGTTTATGTAAATATTCGGTATTTCGCCATCATATTTTAAGATTACGGCTTATGATCGAAATTATGGTAATCTTTACTCTTAGGAACTGAACGTTCTTGATAACTATTGGAAAAGGGGTAACCGTCCTCAGAATTACAGGGTTGCATTCATCCGACCATCATTAAACAACAACATCTACTTTTTCGCCTTTTGCTTTTCATCATTTTGCGTTATGTGACTTATTTTGGTTGGATATATCAATATTTATCTCTTATTTCTGTTATTTACGTATTCTTGGTTGTTATTTTGCGTTTCGTAACAGGTGACGAGGTTATGGAATGGAATGATCAATCTCTTGTTGATTGTACCTTCGAAGAAGTTCAAGAAATCATCAATTCTACTGACGATTCTCCTGAACTCCATCTCGTTTTATGCCGAGACAAGTGAGTATTTTCAATTCCCTTATACGTTTTTGTGTTATTTTCCCATTTTTGGTTTTCAGTCTGTCGAAATATTAGTTTTCAACGCTTGAACTACTTCAAAATATTTTGGTTGTCGTGAGTTGGTTGTCGTTTTTGAGAAGCCTCTCGTCACCAATGTATATTGTAGACAATTAGACAATCTCTTGGGTTGCAAAAGCATTCACCATTCAGAGAATAACACTTAAAACTATAAGACTCTCTTGATAGTAGAGCTCTTTCATTGTAAGATACATCTCAGCAGTGAAATCCTATATTTCTAAAAGCAAAGACACTGAGATATTTTTTCTATTTTGCTCAGTTCCAAACGCTGTAGACTTAATCTTGTAGACTTATTATTATTGTCCCACGAGAAGAAATTGAGTTTCGTTTTTCGACATTATCTTTAGTAAAACGTAATTTATTTATAGCCAAAAGCGGTACTCTTGGAGTTTTGTCGTCATACTACTAAAGTCTTTTTTTCCTTTTTATTATTTTTTTTTCTAACACCTTTTCCGGCCGCCTTTTGCCAATTCAATAAGCAGGTTAACAATTCCCAAAGCTGGACTAAAATAGCTCCTCTATGAATCTCACAACCATTAAAAAAGTCACAGCCATGTCGAAACTATTAGAAGAGGGGTTTAACAAGCAAAAGAATGTATAAATATAGCTATTTTGTATAATACTCAAACATCAAAAGGAAAGTTGAATATAGCCTAACAAAATCTTGTGATTATGTGCTAGGAATAAATTTCCTCGAAAAGATACGCGGTTGTCACGTGACCCTGGTAGACGAGAGTCCCCGACACGACGTGTACCTACTAGTACAGCAGGCTCTCCAGTCAAAAGAGATCGTACATCTCCGCTTAGTATTATGGCAGGGCAGCAAGATTCTCGACCTACTTTCGGTGCAGATAGAACAAACGGCCCAACAGGTCCTGGCCGCTTGGCTAACGACCAACCGGGATTTGGTTCCCAAGGTAAATGCATTAAAACAAAAAGCAATTAATCTTTTTTGAAGATTACCGAAAACCTAATCACTTCTTTTCAATATTGGGCTGCGCGTCCATTGAATATCTATTGAATTGAATATTAATAACTCTTTTCAGTAAATATTATATTATATTATGGGTATTTCTTTGTCATTATTTATAATTCTCTATTTTCCCATAGCCCTTAATGCTTTGCTTCATGGGCGGGTAACCAATCAAAAAACTGGCCCAAATGGAAGCGTACTTGCCAGGGGTCAGGGAAAAGTCAGGAAAAAACCTTCAGGGAAAAGTCAGGGAAATTTTTTTTTTGGTCAGAGAAATTGTGATTTTCACCTAAAGTTAGAGAAAAGTCAGGGAATTTTGTTTAAAGTTAACTATGAGTATCCGTGTGATACTCATACTGTTTGCAATTTTCGAACAGACTGATAAATCTTTTCAAATAATAAAAATAATATTGAAGTATTTAGTATCATTTATGCCAGACAGTTTGATTACATTAGGTATCCTGTGTAATATGATAAGAGCGGGGCCTAGGTAAAGGTTAGGCATGTGGCCCATGCATGCCCATGTGGCTCAACGAGGTCAGTCAAAACTGTTATTCAGTCAGGAAAAGTCCGGGAAACGTCAGGGAATTTTTATTTTCAAAATGGCTGGGAACCCTGTATAGTGTCCGCTATTAAGCAGGATTCGACGGTATTTTACAGAACTAATAAACATAGGTTATTAAGACTCGTAATCAATTTTCGCACCTGCAGTTGGAGACGATGATTTCTTTTTCGGAGGAGGTCCTGGGCCTGAGAGTAGAACAGTAGATGCCGCTGGACAGAAAGGTCGCACACTCAACGGTAGAATTCAGGTAAGCAGGAAATTGGGTATACATGTATTATTGGAGTGCAACCACGTGACTCAAAATCCCTCGAGATTAAAAAACAAAACAATGAAACATCCGCCATGTCTGTTGATCTAACACAAGAAGCTAATGAGGAATGCTGTGTTTTCTTCAACCAACATGGCGGCTATGACGTTATATTCGAGGTTCGTGTGGGTACAGATTAACGTGTGCCCCTAAAGTGGAGGTCACGTCTCACAAGTGATGACGCATCCTTGTGGGGACGCGTCAGGACGTTAAATATTCTCGTGCACATGCGTCTTTTTACTCTTCAGGTTAGCGAAAAAAAGGCTTTAAAAAACGTTTAATGCGTCTTTGAAATAAGGTTATTTCCTTGTTGGGTGAACCTTGTCTAAAAAGAAAGTTATAATGATCAAGAAAATTCCATGTATGCGGTTTGACGCATATTTCACTGAAGTAATCCTTACGCAAGCGTAGTGGACAGAGAAAACAATTTCCATAACCCTTGCACTTCTATCCTTGCTTCGCTAAAGGCAGAAGCAAATCGATTAGATTTTGATGACTAACCAGGGTTTTTCATTGTCAGGTCAAGCTGTCTTACGATGAAGATGCCAGTAATCTAAATGTAACAGTTGTTGGCGCTGAGGGGCTAACGTCAAGGGAAACATCCACACCACCCAACCCTTACGTTAGAATTTACTTCTTGCCCGACAGAAGGTACGATATATTAATCCAGAGAGCAAGCCAATCAGTCAGATAAGAAAGCTGAACTTCTCAACTGGCCATTTCAAGGTCGAGGGAAAAACCAGATCGAGTTGGCATCGCACTGCATTGTGGGACTGTTTCTCGAAAATATTTATAATTTTGGTGTTTGTTTTTAGGAATAGTATCCTACGTGCAGCCCGACTTCGTCTCTTGTTAATAGCGAAACTCGGGCTGCACTCAAACTATTTAAAGAAATTCCGGAGAACCCGGAGGAGAATATATGAAGCACTGGATAAACACACGCAACACGGTTTCGGAACGGGACGACATCCTTTGAACTAATCACAACGCGCTAGATAACTGTTCGACCAATGAAGATTCTGTATACGGTCACGGTAAATCTGGTATATCCCGATACTGACTGTGCTGTTTGTATTTGTAGCATGCAGAGTAAACGTCGTACCAAGACTGCCATGAAGACAGCCAACCCAAAGTGGAATCAAACATTTGTTTATCCTTGTAGAATACAAAAGGTAAAAACTCTAAAATAGCGCACACTTACTTGAACCTAGCTACTGATTTGTATTGCTAGGACTAACTGTTGTGTGCGTGAGTGTGTGCCTACTGGGGAAAGAAAACTAGACTAAGAGACCTATGGAGACCATATATATGAGGGTGAGATATCATTCAATGCTTACTGTAGGGAAAACGTGTCCCCTGGAGAAAGTAATTAAACAAAAAATGTCTACCCTATCCCCTACAGTTTACATTAATGATAAGGTGACCCTACTGCTAAGGATAGTTCTATTTTTCCTTGGAAAGAAAACGAAAGGATCACTAGAGAAACCGTATACATGATATAAGGATATTAAGATATCAGTGCCTACTGGTAGGACTGATGGTGCAGTCGTTTGCTTTTGTTTTCATCTGAAATAAAAAAGATTGTATTCGCTTGTGTTGTAGTTTGGAGGGCGCGCACTTGAGATTACCATCTGGGACTACAGTAAAGTAGGGTCTAGTGAATTCATCGGAGAGGTAAGAGAAATATCATAAAAACATTAAAAAAAAGTGTATGAACATATCCAGTGGGTCCAGTGGAGTGTCTGTCATCCTCTTTTTAACGACAGTTTATTTTTAACGTCCATGTGTTTTAGACGAGGGGAGGGGAGGGATGATTTGTTGAAATCAGTGGAGGAGGGAGGGGTAGTTTGTTAGGGCTAGTGCATGGGGCCTGAAGTGCCGTCTGTTGAGAAATACTCGGATTTATGGTCTCTTTCTCAATTCCAGACCATTATCAGTATGACCGAAGCAAACATGGACGGTAGCTACTGCTGGTATCCTCTAAAGACACACGACGAGAACGGTGAACCTTTAGCACCACCCACACCTAACCAGTCTCCTCAAAGCTCTTTCAGATCCAAAGGACAACGAGGACCGGGAGAGATTGGTACGAGTTACTTACACATTTTCCATTCATGTTAACATTGCTGGTCTTCAATTATTCAATTCTCAAGGGATTGAAATAACAAAACACACGGCGGCCATGTTGGTTGATATAACAAAGAATCCTTTGACAAGTCTTTTGTTAAATTTAACCAAAATGGCGGCTATGAAATCATGTGGAAACCACGAAAGTATTTCAAGGCACTCTGAGAACACTGAGCGCAATGATTTTACATAACGAGAGATTTCATTTACCAAACGAGAAGATTTTATTTGCTCTGGCCAGCAACATGGCTGCCTTGGAACCAATCTATACCACAAAGGCAAAAAATAGGATGACCTTTTGTCTAAGTGAGCGGTTTATAATGTGTTTCGCGCGGGAAAGCATTTTCTGGTTCTGTCGGCGAAACGTGGGTTGTTACCACTGATTTAAACCAATCCATCTGGTTGGAAATTTGTTTGCTAATGGTAAGAAAAGAGCGGGAAACTTTGATTTTCGACAGATGGTACACGCGTCTGTTGGATGGACCGAAAAGAGCGGGAAAAGTGGGTTATTTCAATCAGAAGACCGAGTTTTCCAGAACATTCTGTTCGAAATAACACATACCATTTGTTTTCCCAAATTTCCGGTTTTTCTGGGTAAATGGTAGTCAAAATCGTAGTTCAACCTAGATCAAGAATGAATTTAATCTTATCCCTTGTCGCCTACAGGTTACGGCAGTGATTACGAAGATGATTCTTTGCGATACCCGGCACCCAACGGCATGATACCCGGATCACAGGGTAGTGGTTTTGGACCGGAAAGTGATCGTATACACCGGGCCAGTCCTACGAACGCGTATAACCAACAGATTGTACCAGGTAACCTGAACTACTGGGGGGAGATCCAATCCTTTGATGATTGGGATTATGTATAATTAAATTTACTTCCGTTTTCTCATAAATTTAGCAACTTCCTTCGCTTGTCTTGCGCGCACACTAAGTTTTTGGGAATCGATTGCTCACTCATAATATCCACGGATGCCATTTCTCTCGTTTTATTTTTATTTTTGGTTTCAATGCATTTAGTAAATTAATTTCGATAAAGAGAATCAACGAGTTTCGTTTCGTTTTTGCTTCGGTCCTTTTTTCAGCAAAAATGTTGCTTTTTATTTCGTTCAAGTCCTCGATTTTTTATTTCTTTTTCCTTATATGTGAGTTTCTCTTCCTCTTTCTTCAAATTCTTGATAAATTCTCAGTGTTTACTGTTCTAGACGAAAGTGTGTTTGTGTTTCTTCAATCTCAGTCAGTCCCAAATACCTGTTTTTGTTGTCGTTTAAAAAGTTTAAAAAATGATTGCCTTTGTGCAGAAGTTTACTCATTCAGCCTGCATTTCTAGGTAATTTGTCGACTTGTTTTTCAAACAAAGCAATTTGGAAAACTGGAAAAATTGGCAAGCACTCAACTGTTGCTGCTGTTCCACACATGCGCAGTTAATTGTTCACGTGAGTGATGTCACAATATCACGTGCTCGAGGCTGAACAATGAGTAAGCATCGCCGTTGGGCTGTTCGTTTATGTATTCTCTTTGTAAACTTTTTGTAAACTTTGCAACTAAACTACTTTTTTTCTACCGATCGTCTCTTTGTATCTATGTGTCTATCTATCTCTAATCTTTGTAATGTGATTCTATAAACATCTTTGAGGAAATATTTTGTAGAATATTCATATCTAAAATAAACTTAATGTTGAATAAATATCTCGAGAACTAACGGTGTTCAAGGTCTTTTCTGTCTTACGAGAGAAAGAAAACCGCTTAAAACAAATCGAACGCGATTAAAATGGTCCAAAATAAATGACTACAAGAGATAACAGCTAATCACGGCTAACTTTATTATTGATTTAGATATTGTTTTGATGATTATTAACTTTAGATTAGATTCAAGCATGAATATTTAATAATATTTAAAAATAATAAATTAGTTTAATAAATACCCCCATTAATTTTGCTCCACAACACGTAAAATGATCTGTTAAATGAAACTCCCTTTCTGGCTCACTTTGTTTATCTTTAATCCAAATGCATGCACGACTCTGTTTCTCCTTATCATCCTCCCTCCTCTAATCTTGCTACCTGTAACTTTAACTCTAAGCTCACACCGGACCGTATTACCATATGTCAACACCGACCACAACGCATGGCACTTCTTATCCTTATACAGCTGCTGACCACAACAGAACGCAACAGTTACAGCTTAGATCCATTCAACATCCAGGACTTGGACGTCCGACTGACGGGCGCATGTCACCTGGCATGTCACCCGCAATTCATCATGGTTATCACACACTACCGGGGCAGTACCCTTTGGGTCGTACGTCCCCGGTCTATGGCCCAGGGCAGAAAAAGACCCGGGCGTTACCGCAATTACCACATGGAAAAGAGCCAATGGGTAAGCGACTTTACTACTATGACGTATAAGGTGATGACGTATAGAGTGCTGACGCGTGAAGTGCATAACCTTAACTAAACTAACATAATACGGAGACTTGAAGATTAATGGAATATCCCGACCTGGAAAACCGTACGTACGGCCGCGATCTGCACTCCGACTGGACATCTGTTCAGAGGAAATGATTGACATTGGAGCAATCAATTTTGATTGACAGAATTAAAAAGAAAAGAATAATTGACATTCAATTACTTCATTTTCATTTTCATAAAACGGTTAAACCATTCTTGACACTTTGTCACTAGGAACAATTTTCCTCTGCTTTGCCAAAAGGCTTGATTGCACTATCTCTTTCTTTGCACACTGTTTGCACCAGCACGAGCTAAATTAACTCTTAATTCGTCTCTCTTTCCAATAGTTTTAGAAGGACAGTGTAAGAACTCTCGTATCTTAACTAACCTTCTTACGAAATTACTAAGGAAGACAAAAAGCAGGGCTTTTAACTTTAATTTAGAATTTAACAGAATAGTGAACTTAATTTGACTTTTTTTCTCGAAATTTAGTTTTTTTAATGTAAATATATTCGGTTACAAATTGTCCGTGTAAACGCCTAGGCGCATGCGCATTACCCATTCGTTTCCAGTTTCCCTGTGTCTCGTAGAAAATTCCTCTTTCTTTTAAACCTCTTGGAAAAAGAGACTAACACAATTTCCTTGATATTATAGGTTGTGTTTTTCTTTAGCGACGGAAGCGCAGGCGCCTTATGTTCAAAGCTATAGTCAAACAGAACCTTTAGTAACACGAGGGAAAGTATTAAAAATGATTTTCCACGAGCACGTTTTAAATCAAATGCACGAGGACAAATTTAAAATAGTAATTCTCAGAAGTTTATAAGTGAAAACGTAATTAATTGCTGAAAATACACGGCATGAAAAATACAAATTTGATTATTATCTCTTTTCTTAACCATTTTGATTTTTCGTGGTTTTACGATTTTTTACGATTTAAAAAATTTTCCATTGAAAGACTGTAAATGAGTGCATGTTTTTTTTTTAAAGTTCAAGGCAAACGGGAAACGAATTAACTCGTTTTGAATGGAATCATGGGGCTCTCGATCGAGTTTCTCGAGTAACAGCCCCATAATCCCTTGCGGGAAGAATTCGTTCCCAGTCTTCCCTTGAATCCAAGAATCAGAACTAGGAATTACAAAAAATACACATAGTTACATAGTAGATAAATTTACGTTTTTCTAAATGCGTGTCAAAGAAATTGTTTTAATAGGAAAAAATAAATTTTATTCCACTTATTAGTAAAGTGCTCGAACCTTTTTTTCCCGTCATCGTCGATTTTTTTCGTAGATGTTTTATTATTGTATTTTTTTTTTTTCATTACAAAAGTAAAGCATTCAAAGCATTACTGCGTTTCTTTTTACAAAGTTGACTCTTTTGTTTTCCTTCAATATTATTACTTTATATAAATTTTGCCATTTTGTTTTTTACCGCTGCCCATGAATTCGAGAACATTTAATTGAGTTTTTAGTCTGCGCATGTTCAGTTTGGACTGACCCAAATTTTTCAAAGTTTCGTTGATTAATTCGGTTACACCAAGTCGGATATTCCAATAATATTCATACCTCGGTCAACTTTCTTTAAAACACGTACGTGGGGGTGATGGAGGATTATTTTACAAACTAAACACCAAAGTTTTCACTGAACATCAAACTGCTAGTCAAAATAAGGTATTCTTGGATAAAGGTTTACCCCTTCATATTTTATCGATATTTATTAACTAGCAGTCTAGCTTAAAATACTTAGAATAGAGTTGTTTTTTTCTCTTAAACGAAGACAGCGAATTTCTTACTAAGCAAATTTAAACTTGAACGAGGATGATACCTACATTTTTGGCCTTCTTTAACATGGCTTTGATCCGTAAATTTTGATTGGTTCTTACGAGAAGCCATCTCAGTGCCTCACTCCACTAACAATTTTCCCTCCCCTAGCTTGTGTTTCAATTCGTATACCTAGTTTTGCTAGCAGAATGTCGTATCTACGTATGCCCATGTTATCTTTTTTGCCGATTGAGTACAGATGCTGATTATATCTTTACTCAAGCATTCCTCCATCCCCTTACACATGCATAAACTGGATTTCAGTATTTTCATTTGCGCAGATGATATAAAATTCTCTGTTTCTTTACCTCTAAAAAACCTCTCGTCGGTCCTCTAATTTTTATTTTGCAAACACTATCAAAGCTTTTTGCTACTACTGACTCAAACCTTTAGCCTTTTCTTACACCTTCTAACTTTTCCGTGACCCTGACTAGTCTATTTTGATTGGTTGAACTTTCTCTTTAAAATAATCGGCTTTAGGTCTAACATAAGCAATTAATTTTTAACTTTGCAAGTCATCAAAATTTCTCTGAATAAGAAGAAAATGCGATAAAGATATTTATAGCGTTGGTTTGATTGAATAACTGGTGCTTTATCAGTTTAATAATGAATAAATCGTACAAACTTTTCTCCACGCATTTGGCGCACACGCGCTTTGATAGAAAATCATATTTCTATCAGGGCAAATTTATGCAAATTTTTCGCGCCAATTTACCGCGCGCTCGTACAAAACCATGTTATAAATTCTCTCTTACGCACTCAATAAAAAATAAGTGCTTAGAATTTAATATATAATATAGGATTAACATAATGAAATGTCTTTTTAACCCATATCATTAATGATATAATAAGATACTTAAACTTTTTAAAAGTGACATGGAAAAGCTTCGGTAAACCTAATCAAAGAATTCTGATACTTCCAATTCTAACTGCAAAGTATTAACGTAATATCTTTAATATTACAATCCTATTTTCAATGCATTTGGCGAGAGCTAGCATCAATGTTGAATAACTACGCTGTGGTATAAGCTCTAATCTGTTTTAAACTATTAGGCATTTAACTTTACTTTCTTTCCACTAAGCGCATTTTCTTGCTATTCCATGTCTTGCCCTGAAATTATAAACTCCAATTTTAAATTTTTGTCTCGTCCTTGATAGCTCTTTTGTTTATTAATTTTATATGTTTAGGTCAACTAAACGAAAGTGCACGTTTCTACAAACAATCGCTAAAAAAAGTGACAATTCATTAGCTCATAAAACGAATCAAAATGCAGATGAAACTTGGCTATAAACTTTGGCAAGACAGATTTTTCAGTGACATTATTTGTCTACAGTAAATTCTTTTCTTTTCCTTACCTTCTTCATTTAACTTGGCGACTTCTCAATCACATCAAATGTTATGGGCTACGTACTTATTACAAAACAAAAGCTTTTATTTTTATTATCATTATTATTAATTATTATTAATTATTATTATCATAGTTTTATTATAATTTATTATTATTATTATTATTTATTATCATTAATCATTATTATCATTTTAATCATTAATTATTAATTTATTTATTTATTATTATCATTATTATTATTATCATGATCATAATTTAATTGAAGAGAATGCGCCTATAGAAAAAGATGATATTGTTGTGTTTCTATGCTCTCTGATGAATAATTATAATACTCAGATACTTACATTAACATTTGCGAATTCCATTTAAAAGCTAAATAATATATTAATATTACTTTTCCTTTATATAACCTAAAACTAATTAATTACTATTTATTTTTATCTCATTACTACTTGCATTATAGTCGTTCGTTGCTGTAAAGTTGTTCTTTTTTGCTGCTTCTATTGTTGCTGCTGTTATATTTGTTGTTGCTATTGTTGTTTTTATATAAAATGCTGTTGTTGCTGCTGACGTCATCGCTGCTTTCGTTGTCTATGCTGTTCACGTTGCAATTGTATCAATGTTGTTTTCTGCTGCTACTGATGATGATGATGATCATGGTTGTGATGATAATAATAATGGCGTGATGATAATGATAATGATACATCGATGTTGCTACTGCTGATGATGATGATGGTTGTGATGATAATAATAATGATACATCGATGCTGCTACTGATGATGATGATGATCATGGTTGTGATGATAATAATAATGGCGTGATGATAATGATAATGATACATCGATGTTGCTACTGCTGCTGATGATGATGGTTGTGATGATAATAATAATGATACATCGATGCTGCTACTGATGATGATGATGATCATGGTTGTGATGATAATAATAATGGCGTGATGATAATGATAATGATACATCGATGTTTCTACTGCTGATGATGATGATGGTTGTGATAATAATAATAATGATACATCGATGCTGCTACTGATGATGATGATGATAATGGTTGTGATGATAATAATAATGGCGTGATGATAATAATAATGATACATCGATGCTGCTACTGCTGATGATGATCATGGTTGTGATGATAATAATAATGGCGTGATGATAATAATAATGATACATCGATGCTGCTACTGCTGATGATGATCATGGTTGTGATGATAATAATAATGGCGTGATGATAATAATAATGATACATCGATGCTACTACTGCTGATGATGATCATGGTTGTGATGATAATAATAATGGCGTGATGATAATAATAATGATACATCGATGCTGCTACTGCTGATGATGATGATCATGGTTGTGATGATGATGATCATGGTTGTGATGATAATAATAATGATACATCGATGCTACTGCTGATGATGATGATCATGGTTGTGATGATAATAATAATGGCGTGATGATAATAATAATGATACATCGATGCTGCTACTGCTGATGATAATCATATTCTTGTCCGCGCTGTTAAAAATTCTAACAACATTTTTACTGGTCTTCTCTTTGCCATTTTATCATAAAAGATTCGATTCAGCTCTCGCCATACGCATTAACTAACTCTCTTAAACCTGACCATCCAACACTGGACGCTGGACGTTTCGATGTCACTTAATATTAAATACTAAAATAATTTCCCCCTAAAACACCAGACGAAGAGGAAAGAGCCCGCGCGGCGAAGCAGAAGTTAAAGGAAATGGATATAGACAAATCAAAGCTAGTGATAGGCGGCTCGCGAGGCAGGGTGGGATACGGTCAGGCGCCTGATCACTTGTACGGAGATATGCC
The DNA here is from genome assembly GCA_011057435.1 of Actinia equina. Taxonomy (NCBI): domain Eukaryota; kingdom Metazoa; phylum Cnidaria; class Anthozoa; order Actiniaria; family Actiniidae; genus Actinia; species Actinia equina. The sequence goes on from WHPX01000579.1 coordinate 549,266, forward strand.
ATATGACTCTGCGACATCACCGAGGCCTGGGGGCCACTCACCTCGAATGTCACCAGTTTCCCATCCCAGGCATGCTATTGGTCCTCCACATCACATGATGCCCCAACAAGGTACTGATAAACTATTAGTATATATTAAAAATGTTAATGAAGTAATAATTCTTTAAACATTATATAACTTTTTTAAAACTGTTTAAAAGTTTAAATGTCAAAAATGCACTTACAAATTTTCAATGTATACATATACAAGTTTCCCATTGCATTATTCTTATTCTCACAATCTTTTTATATTCCACTTCCCATTCATTCATTTCATATTGTAATCTAATCTCTTCTAGACCGCATGTATTCTTTCCCTTAAGGTTCCCATTCCATTATTCGTATTCCCACAATACTTTTATATTCCACTTCCCATTCATTCACTTCATATTCTAATCTAATCTCTTCTAGACCGCATGTATTCTTCTGATATTCCACGTGATGTCGTCCCCTATGACAGTCACAGGGCTCTGTACTGTGAGTTGCACTTAATTTTCACTCTTAACTTTGCATGCCTCCTCCACGTTAACTAGTTTTCTAGTTTTTCTTAGTCTCCTTCGCAGATTCCTGAAAAATCTTGAAAGATAACCGTGCCTGTGCATCGAGAATGGCGGTGACCTTGTAATAGTAGAGACATGTAAATAATTGTCCCAGGTGTTAAAAAAGGTATCTTCCATTGCTAGGTCACCATCATTCTTGCTTCGATGCGCAGGTACGGTTATCTTTCAAAATGGCGCAGGAAACTGTTAAGAGGACTGTTGTTAAAATCATGATGACACAACGCGTAACCTCCTACTTGTTCGTCACATGCTTCGTTCTTTTCCTTGAACATTGTACACGGAATTTTTTGTGAAGTTTAAAACTGTGGTTTAATTTATTTTTTAACTATAAAAGTAAAAGCTAAACTAAAGTAACACATGCTGTCATGATAAGCAATGTATCTCTGCAATCACATCACCATGGTTACAGTCATCACAACACCATGGTTGCACTTATTACATCACCATGGTTATGCTTATCAAGTTACCATGAGACTCACCAATCACCATGGTGATATAATCATATCACCATGGTTTCAGTCGTCATCATATCATAGCCACCCTTATCACATCACCATGACACTCACCACAGAACCATGGTTACACTTATCACATCACCATGGTAAAAGTCATCCCCTTACCAAACCACACCAACATGGTTACGCTCATCTCATCTTCCTGACATTCGCATTGGTAACACATATCACATCACCATGGTTACGATCATTACATCATGCCTCTCGTAACAGAACCATGTTTAGACCCATAACATTACCATGGCTACGCTCATAACATTACCATGCCTATACTTATCACATCACCATGGTTACGCTCATCACATTAGCATAGCTACGCTCATTACATCACCATAGTTACGCTCATCACATCGCCATAGTTACGCTCATCACGCCGCCATAGTTACAAACTCTTTCACATGGATCTGTATTATATTGCTACTTCTTTCTTTTCTGATATTTCAAATTTCATTGCGTTACTTGTTGTATTCTATTTTACAAAAACTACAGTCGACAGTCTTGGAACGTTTTCGGTAAAGCATGCTGCATGTTATTTTCTCGTCCGTCGTTAAACTGTAACGCAAGTGTCTAATAATGGAGTTATTTAGTCTCAGCATTCCTTAAAGATATAAGGTCAGCTTTTCTGACCTTCATTTCGCTTCAATGTTTCTTATCTTTCTTCTCATTCTTTTCCTTCTGTTTTCATATATGCTCTTTTTAATTGTCTTCTTATTAGTTCTTCTTTTCTTTAATTTTTTGATTCTTCTATTGTTACACTTTTCCTTTCTTCCACTTTCTTTCTTTTCTTTCGCCACTATCTGTTTGATACCATACCATTCACGAGAGTACTGTGTCCCACATTTCCAACCATCCATTCATTTCCCATTATTTCTCATAAATGTTCTCGGTGCTTGTGTCCCTCATAGCATCCCGGGGTGCACCTCGGCAGCGGCGCAACAGCACTAGTATGATCCCTACAATAGAACAAGATGGTCATCGTAGCCCAATGCCATCAGCCAGCCCCGTGCCTCTTGTACAGACAGGCAAAAGTGCTAGTATCACTTACCTACCAGCAGCAGAGGGAGGAGAACGAATACCGAACGGTATGTCAACTGCAAGTGGCTTCAATCATATCCCACTTTCATTTATTCATTCATTACCGTCTGCGCAGAGTTAAAGCCGTTCTACTGTTTGTATTCAATCAGTAACAGGTCACGTGATGACTATTTCCCGCCATTTTGAAAAATGTTTTACCCGTAGTATTTAAATGATTGCCCGCGTGTTGATCGTTTTTCGCCATTTAATATGACATACACAATGTTTTGATCTAGTGCAAGAAAATTAAATCACGAACAAGAAAATCTCCCTCTCTCCAACCCTCTGCGGTTTTTTTTTCTCCCCCTCGGGAAGTCACTTCCACCACAATTAACACGAAAAAGTTCCTATGATCATCTGCGATCGATTATGGCGGGAAATAGTCACATGACTTGTAAATTCTTTTCTCCCAGAGCCCTTTAGTTGCTGCATTTTTTATGAGCTGGTTTAGCGTCCTGCGAAGGCGCTCACTTCATTTCATATTAATTTCCATGCGACCTGTTTTCACAAATTGCTCTCATTTTGCTCCACTCATTGGTTCTGAGATACACCCAACAGCTCACGCCGACTTAAATTAAATGAAACAATTTGAAAAAGTTTAAACTTTAAAGACAGGTTAACACGTCCAATATAAACCAAACCACATCCTAAATTTTCTCATCCCATCCCATCTCATCCTATTATTTTCCACTAATCTTCCATTCCCACTTCTACCGTGTGTTGTTTTTTTTTTACTTTTTATTTTTTCATTTTCATTTAATGACGAACATTTAAAAAAAAAACTACTGCAGTTTTAAATACTTGAGTATTGTAATTTTTCCTATTTATTGATGAACTCGAATCTTGAATCTTACTAATATATTGTGGGAATCTTTCTTGTTGTTTATAACGTATAAACTCGTAACTGTTAAAGGGTTCCCATCTCGGTAAAACCAAGTAAAGGTAGGTTAACAAGCTAATAACAATCCTAATAACTTGCTCACTGATAAATTTATGAATTACCTTCTTGAAGTTAAAAGACATCCTTCTTGAAGTAAAAGAAATGCTTCAATCTTGTTCGAGTCTGCCTGAAAATCTTGAAATTTTCAAGTGATTGTCTGCTTAATCTTGTCTTAATTATCTTCATTGTTTTTTGTCACGCTTTGTCGAATCACTCTCGGCTGCCATTACGAATTGAATATTTTGGCGCAAGGAGAATGTATTAAAATTATCTTTATCATTATATATTTATCTTTACGTCATTATATAAGGATAGCGCGCGAGCCAATCAGAACTCGATATAAGGTTTAATTTTTAACTGTTCAAAAAACCAATAAGATGAGTCTTATAACTGGACTCTCCTGGACGGGCTTTCCTCGTTTAAGGGCAAAACAATTGCAAAAGTCAACTGTATGTAAAGAAGGTGCAAGTTGGCTTATAAACGAGTTTAAGCTTATGCAAATGAGTGTGTGGTCTTTAAAATCAGTGGTATGCATCGAATATGAAGCTGGTGTATTTTGTAGCGTAAGTAGCTAATTAAGACCCCAAAAGGATGTAACATGATTGACAGCTGTAAATCAAGGTAAGCTAATTAACTGCCAACAACGACTGACTTGCTCACATCATCTCTTTCCCCAGGAAGACTGTCATTCGACCAAAACACGTCAGGCAGTTTAAACAATCTTGCTGTCTTGTCTACAGGCGGGTTTATAAAGACTTCAAGCCGTCAAGTTATGCGAAACGAGAATTACAGTGGAAGCGGCAGAAGCAGTCGATCGTCGTCTATCGCTGACAGTGATCGAAGTGGAAGTATGAACAGTTTACCTGGTTCTATTGCAAGTAGTGAAAGTGGAAGGTTAGTACATTAAATAAATATAGATGTATATTGTTTTATCATGCAATAACTCAAGTGTTCATTCTACACTTTAAACTTGCCCAGTAAAAAACTATTTTATCAATTATCAATTTAACTGATGAACAATTATTAATTTTTGTAATAAATTTAAAATAAATTTTCAGTTGAGCATTAACCATATACTATTGGATAATAAAAATTAAGGAAAGACATTTAAGATAAATTTAATTTTTTGAAATTAAAGTAATATTCTTAAAGTATAAGATATGCAATATCAGATATTATTATTATTATTTTATTGATTTATTAGTTTTTCTTATTCTAATGTTGGCTAATGCTCTTGTTTTTATTTTGCTCTCTCTGTCTTTCTCTATTTCATCTCTCTCAGGCACGGTCTATACGCGATAATGAACGCTGAAAATACCATGTTAGTATGACTCAAATCTTTCTTCTTTACTCGTTCTGTCTGTCTGTCCACCTGTCTGTCTGTCTTTCTGTCTGTCTGTCTGTATGTTGGTATGTCACAATTTACAAGACAATAATGATACGCACGCCACTCAAATGTTTTACACCTCGAGGCATTTTCATGAATGAATGAATGAATGGGAGTTCAAGGAAATAATACTCAAGGGAATGACACTTGGTCTGTAATGGGAAAAAATGATCTACTGCGAAAACGTAAAGCAATAATTGCACACCCAATAGGCCCTTTTGCTGTATTTTTTAAACGCCTGGTATAGATGAATTGAAATATGAAATATGATATGAATTATAGTTAAAATACTCTTATAAATCAATCTCAAGTACGATTCTAAAGAGTACGCCTTGATAAACGAGGTATTTAGAATGAAACCAGTGATATTATAATGAATTTGAAGATCAGAACATTTTTGTTTTGGTGAGGTTTACTGAGGACTGGAACGACAAATTCCTCGTGCACGGAATTGTGGGTCCGAGTTAAAGCTTCTCCGCCATCTTGTTTTCGTACTTACCGCCATATTGAATTTGAATCAGGCACGTACTGAACTTACAAGATAACATCGATAGACAACACTCAAAATTATTTCATTATATCTAAGATAACTGAATTTTCTCGTAAAAGAAATCTTTTTTTACATTTTCCTAGGGTGTTCGTATTGAATTTCGTATGTTGATTAGTACTTTGGTGGCGACCACCTTGGTTGAAATGCCCTATTTCACTCTGACGTCACTGCTTGTTTATGTGGCGGATAGAATCGCCAAATCCAATAGAAAATTCAACAAAATTTGCTCCAAGCGAAACAGTTTAATCTGCGTTTAATTTAAGCGTTTGCTGGCTATTCTACTTCTCTTCGTTGGCTGATACAGGTTTTAGAACAATTTTGGGTGAATTTGCGTTGATTTGACCCCGGTCGACGACCATGATTCTTTGCGTTTAAACAATAGGTTGCTATCAATAGACGTCACTTCCGGTAATAGCTTTTTTTTGGTGGCTGGTAGAATCCTGGAGGTAGTTTTGATCTCTTATTTTCTGGTTTGATGTCGTGAAAATAGTCAAATACAATAGTTTGAGGACTTATTTTGATATGTTTTAAGCAAAAGATTGTTTTGATGTGACGTCATAGTGAGGGCAATTTCAGTACAAAACTTTTCTCAGGCCCCATCCACACTATGCCGGATAAATTTGAATCCGATATTTATTTATTCAGTTAGGCTTACCGTCCACACTAGTCCAGGCAAATCCTGAACAATTCCTCACCGAAAACGAATTGTTTTAGAATACGGTATCCAGAGTGGGACAATTTGAAAACGCCGGCTCGCCGTATTAGTATGAATGGAGAACATTTTGAACCCGAAATTCTTCGAATGCCATGACGTCATGATTGTCATTGGAACATGGCGGGAAGGCTAAAAAATCACCGTGGGCTCAATTTCAGCGTCGATGCTCAGATGTGCAATGAAGCGTTTTTGTCGCCTCTGATCGGACTAATCTAGTGTGGACGCGAAAATTTTATCCGTTCTCGTGTGTGGACGGAAAACTTTTTTTTTTTCGGTTTCGGTGTGAAAGTTGCGGATTCAAATTTATCCGGCATAGTGTGGACGGACCAACCAACATGTCTTTTGAAATTTCATTCACTTGAGAATAGACCAGTTTTGAATTCCAAATTACCGCTGTGCTCCTTGATTACAGACTCATTTGCACAGGGTTAGTCTCGTATCAGTGTTTAAATATTCACAAATACCAACCAACGGTTAAGTAAAGAATGAACAACTTCAACAATACAAACACTTTGAAACTCGACGGACCTTGACTGGAACACGTGAATATTCTGTACAAACTGTAGAAACACAGCGGTAATTTGGAATTCGAAACGGGTCTATTACTACAGTGATACCCCGCCTTACGGCCACCCGCTTAATACGGCCACCCCGTTAATACGGCCAACGGCCACTTTTTTCCATACTTTTCAACCCCGTATTACGACCAGAACATATAGGTTATAGTTTAGATCTTAATGTAAATACTGTAAAGTTATTGCTACAAAATCTGTGATTCTTTTATTCATTCTTTTAACATTCTACAGTAATGCTTTTTGTAGAATCAGAACCAACACAACAACTTCAAACAGAGAAACATTTTTAAACATTTTTAACAGTCCGCTTAATACGGCCACCCGGTTAAAACTGCCACTTTTAGATTTTCCATCGTTTCAAAATTAACAAAATTTCATAGAGTTTTTTTTCATGTTTTTTTATTAATGTAAATACTTTTTTTTACGCCAAATGAATTATGAATAACGTGTAGATGTCTACTAATGTGTAACCATAGCTTTCTATTTACCTTTTTTTAAAGGTATGTTTTTCAATAATTTTTTAGCTTACCGTGCAGCAGGAAACTTAAAAATGCTACAACAGCGTTTGGTTTTACTTTTACTTTGTAGATAATTTGAAAATGGTTTTAAATAAGCAAAAATAAAAAAATAAATAAAATAAAATAAAAACAACAACAACAATAAAAAACAAAAACAAAACAAAACAAACAAAGATAGAATGTATGCTCATTTTTTAAATTTTATGTCCTCTTTCATTTTGTTATATCTTTCTTTTTTTAGTTTTTATGCAGTTATTCAAGTGTTTTTATTTTTTTAAATCAATTTAAATTGAATTCTTATTTTTTTCTATTTCATTTTCATTTTCTACTATATTTTTTTAAAGTTATTTTTTGCTCTACTTTTTCGTTTTCTTATCTTAATAGTTATTTCATTTTCATTTCCGCCTTGTTTTCTTTTTCATTTACACTCAATATATCCTTTCAAAACAAATGAAGTAATTTTTCAAATGTTTGGACTTCAATAAAGCTCACAGCATTTCCAATACATCTTATCTATTGCCAGATCATTTCAACCATCAGATACCATGATTAAATATTACATTTTGTACAACCAAATCTATTTTGGCAGTAATATTAATTATTATCGTATTCTTTAGTCCAGCTTTTCAAAAATCATAAGCTTATTTTTACTTAACTGCCAGTTTATTACAAAAAAAAATTGAAACTTTTTATTGCAAAAATGATTGAGAATTGATTGCTTTGAGCAGTCCATAGTTCGATCTCAAAGTTAGATTAAAAACATCAACATTTGTAATAAAATAATCATACAAAGGAGATGTTATCCTGTCATTAGAAAATATATGTCCTTTAATTTTGAAGTATTTTTAAGACCGATTCAAAATATCGCGTAATTTCGCTATATGTCCCTAGCTGCCACTTTCTTCAGGCGGTTTGTTCTAAAATTTCTAACAGTGTGTTTTATTTTTTTAGTAGGCGTTTTTCAAAATATTTTCAAATTTTTAATAAGGTTTTTGTGTCATTTTTTTCTTTTTCTTTTTCCTTTTTTTTTTTTAAGAGTCGAAGCCAAGGAAGCCCACTTTATTTTCATACTTTAGGGTGTTCTTGATATTTCTTATGTTTTTTTGTGTGTGCGTAAGAGATATGTGGTGTAGCATGGCATTGTATCGTTTTTATTGTTTTTAAAGTTCCATTTTTATCGCCTTTGTAATATTTTTCAAGATTATTCTTCAACATATTCGCCTAATATTCTTGAAAAAAAAACTTTTTTTGCGCCTTAAATGACTTAAATCTATGGATTTTCCTGATTTCATTCTATCTAGCTAAAATCCTACATTCCCTCTTCTCGATTCCGAAATATTCTATTTTATAATCTTCGTATTTCAGAAAATGCCGATTATCATTGACATTGAAAGTCGATCGCTGATTGGATGAACAACTCTCCACTAATTACAATCAAATCTTCTAGTCTTCTTAGAACAAATGTCCAATGTATTTGCTTCTACATAGCAGTTTGATGCCACAAAAACCCTAGCAACAGAAAAAAATAATTAATGTCACTATAACCTACACAGTGCTCAAATAAAATCTTCGGAATCTACACGATACAAGTTGGAATAATATAACTTTCTAAGAGCACAACGAAATGACTCGCAAAGTCGACCAAGCGCTGGACTTCGTGGCTTCGCGGCTCTGGGCGCCATTAAGGTATGATTAAGAAAAACAAGGACCTAAAAAATAGCTTTTCAATGTCATTTATTTTGCTTTAGAAAAGCCAGCCGACATGGAAGGGCTGCATATGCTTTTGTTTTGAACTGAAAGGAAGCCCAGTTTTTTTCTGGAAGCCATTATAATATTACCAAAACGTCAAATAATCTTCAATGATGATGGTTGGAAAAATTACCAGTTGAGGGTTTTTATTTTAGGCAATTATTTCGAGGATTAGGAAAGGAAAAAAAAGAACGATTCTTACCGGGCTCTAGTTAATTCACGCTTATTTCATATGTATTGAAAGAACTTTTTTCATGTCAGTTTATTTGATAACCAATTCCAACTAGTTTTTTCGTTTAGTCGGCGTTCATATTTCTGTCTTTAAAATTATATCTTAAATCAAATCAATTTAATGTATGGAAAACAGATTTGGAAACTTAAGAAAATACTTGGTTTAAATGCTTTTTGCAAAACGCACCAGGCGATATTATAGATATCCGTTGGTACAGTATTTCCGATTTATAACTAATAACAGTTCACCAGGCTAAGCGAGTAATGCAGGAGAGAAATGACTTCGCCAAATTGATTGTCAACTCAACTAGATTCTCTGACGTCTGTACAAGTAACTGATCCTATTCCTTACGTTTGGAATGCCATTCTCTTGAAAATTGCTTAACATTTGTTCGCCCTCTAGTAGAATGGAAAGGGATTATATTTTTACCGCTAGTCATTATTACAGCTGTTGAATATTTTCGTAGAAAGACAAAAGTGGCGGTAGATATCGGTCATTCGATCCGTTGTAAGTACTATGAGCTAGGTTAGTAATGGATAAAAGTAAACTTATTTGAAGCTTATCTCGACAATTTCAAGCTTATAGCTATTCAATACATCCAGTTTACTGACCTAAAAGTACGATAACATCTATCTATCTATCTATCTATATCTATCTATATATAATATATACATGCACTTGATTGCAGAAAGTTTGTAGTATACATTTATACATATATATATAATGAGATGCAAGATATCACTCACTGTTTTACCGATCACGTGTCTGTACATTCTTATTTAAAAACAATCTTTAAGTTGAGATCACGAGAAACGTTTCATAGTCACACGGGACGCGGTACCGATTGCCTGTCGCACATATTTTAACGAAATTTCGTACAGAAGGTTTATTTTATCTCAAAGAACCCCTGGTCTGATCTAAGTCAGGGCAGAGCTAACTCACGCATGGACTTGAAATATAATAATAATAATAATTAATAATAATAATGACTTATTGAGCGCCATTTCTCCAAGGTTCAACAACGCTTTACAAATATATGTTATGTATAATACGTCCTCTTCCTTGTGCGAAATGTTTTCCCATTTCAAACCACGTGTCATTTTCTTGAGAGTAAGATTCTTTCTTCGAGTCGTATCCATATTCATATACGTCTTCTCTTGTGCAACAAAGAAATGATACTCTAGTAAATGACATGTGGTCTGAAATGGGAAAACATTACGCCCAAGGTAAATAGGTCTACTTAGCGTATAACTTTGAACATCAACAAATATTTTATAAATAACGTCATCTGAAAATTAATACCTATGGTAGGACTTCCTTTTTCGACATATTATACCATATATACCATTTGTGTAAAGTATCGCACCACATGTGGGCACTTTTAGTCCAAAACTCTTTACCACTGACTGACATTTAGAACTAAAATAAGGAAAGAACAGACTTGTTGACGTTAGGGCATAATTAAGTAATATAAAACGGGCTAGGCATGCTCTACGCTTTGATATAAACACGCTGGGAGCTATAGAGGAAAAGAGAAGCAAACTTAGAAGCATAAGGCGTAGCCGAGTGTTTCTCTGTCTTCTCGAGTGCTCTAAAGTTCCCACACTGTTATGTCGCAGCATAGGGACATTAGTAGTCGTTTTATATTGCTTTTATAAGATATTTTTGAACAATTTTGCGCGAGCGTGTGTCGATCCTCCGACGGAGAAAACACGGTGGCCAGCCAATCAGCGCGCGCGTTATATCTCAAACATTTAATAAAAACAAAGAAAACTTCGTTCTAATTGCATTAATGGAATACGCAATTACGTGCGGCAAAAAACTCTTCACAAAAACGTCTCGGCCCATTAAAACATCTGCTATTAAAACGGCTATCTTAACGCTATTTGTGAACAGAATATATCCATAAGATGAGAAACATGTGCTTATTTTTGTCTATCAATTAAATATATTAGGTAATAATCGCGAGAATCTCCTTAGAAGATAGTTCTTCTAGAGTGGTGTTTTCGAATTAAAATAGTAAGATAAATACATATTAATTAGTCATTAGTGCTCTCTTCGATTAAATGGTACTGGCTTAGTCTTATCAGTACAATTTCTACTCTTTAATAGTGTTTATGAGTGGACCGAGTTTTTAAAGTCACTTAACACATTCTTGGCTGTGGGATCTGCATTCAGTCGAAACATAGGCTTTTTAGTCAAAGTCTGTAAGAGTTAGACTTCTAAATGAACGTTTTTGAGCTCAGGTTGGTCTACTTGAAGGACCACTGACAGTAAAACCAGATCTATCAACTTCAGTTTCATCCGCGATCTCTAAAACAACATCTTGGGCTGATCTACAACAGGGCGCGGCTAACTAACAGGTCGAACCCTGAAACAACATCTGGAGTGATCGATTTCAGTGCATGGTTATACCACAGATCTACCTTGGAATTTAGAATTTTTTGTGGAGGAAAGAAAAACCGGAAATGTACCAGGAAAAAAACCCTCAAATGAAACGGCATTTTATAAAGCTTCATTAAAGCCTAATTACTTGCTTTTGTTAACAAACCTGCTTTTTTCCTCGCAATGTTGTCTTTTACAAGCCTTTAGATATCGGTTTGTTTATTAGATTTTTTTACAAGTCGATTCATGACGCAGAAGCAAAGGCGTCATGTCTGAGTCTAGTCTTTGAAAATGGCGCGAAAATCCTCGAGAACTAGGTCCTCGGCATTGATATTCCTATTGGCCCCGCCGGAAAAAAAGGTTATACTTTTTTTAATCCTGCAGTTTGTATACCACCGAGTTTTATGGTATTCGATCAGATAAAATAATAAGCTTTTTGTTAGCAGAAATGATGTAACATAAGTAATTATTTCCATATTATAGGCCGACTGACATCGATCAGTCAATTTTTCACCAAACTTAATAGTTCGTCTCACAGCCTTGTTTATTTGTTAAATAAAAACAGTAAAAACTCATAAAAATTGATTTTCTTTTTCGAATAGTATCTTAAAACGTCCTAGTGTTCTGAAAGAATGTCGTTATATTTACTATTTTAAACGCCTAGACCGTTTCCCAGCTGCGAGTTCCGAACTCAAATATGACTGACAACATCTCTATAGTTTTGCATTTATAACGACCTTTTATTTATTCATGAATTAGAACACTATTTCTACCCTAAAGCTTAAACATATACCTATTAATATAATAATCAATGAAAGCAAATACAGTCTATGTATTTATGTTAGAAGAACAGCTCACTTTAAATTGGGTGCGCGTTGGTGGACTTCGACATGGCTTCCACATCGAAGAGAGAATCCGTTGCTGATATTGTTACAAGATTCGTTGGGACAAAAAATGCTGAATCTCGTTTTCTTCTTCAAAGGTAGAGCTCAGTTTTTAAACAGTTTACGAAAGCAAGCCAGCCGTTTTGGTCGCTTCGGATAAAAATATTGCATTGACACTTTTTTCCAGTGTTAGTCGACGGAGCGACTTGATTGCCAAGCATGAATATAACCACTTGTAGTTCAACTCGAACTACGATATTTTGCACAAACGAACAATACTCTCCTTCTCGAAACCTTGAAGTACTTTATGTAAATTAATAATTATAATAGTATATTTCTTCCAAACATGAGATAACGTATTAAGTAAATACATCTAACATGATAAATACTTTCGAAGAGATTTTGAATGTTTGTCTCATCCATGAAAAAATAACACTCTTGTTTCGAATTTCAATCTAAATATATCAAGTAATTGAGCACGAGTCCTAAAAAAATAATATAACGATCATCTATCTACATATTATCTTTAGACAATTAAGATTTATAGGAAAAGACTCAATGAAAAAGGAAAATAAGGTTCCCCCTGGCAAATCCTAGAAGAAAAACAAATTCATTAATTTATTAATCAAAACGTTGTATTATTATAATTTTTAAACAGAGGGACTCCAATTGGGTCCTGAATACTTAGATTAATACTCAAAGATTAGAATTTCTATAATTATGCAGTGAACTACGATAAACGTAAAAAAGTTTGTTTTAAATAATTGTTATATTAAACAATTAAGAGCCACACTTTTTAATAGCAGATATCGGAGTTACACCTATTGCCAAAATGGTGAGTTTTTTTTATTTTGGCAGCAAATTGTTAAGTTTTTTAACCAAGGACACGAAAAGACACACAACAAACCTATATGAATTGGTTATATACGCATGCGCATTTTTTAACATTTTAAACTTGTCTCGTTTGAACTTGATTATTGTCTGTCTCTCTGTCGTATTGTTCGTACTTTTTAGTTATTTCGATGTACAAAACTTCATAATCATATCCAATCCGGTTTTACCGGCAGGTGTTGGGCATTCATTCTTTTCGCTGCACGACTTTTCGCAGCAAGCATTCTAACGTATTAGAACCGACTGTCATGACTTACCCATATTTTGCATATCTTTGTTCGTTTTAGTCCTTGGGTGCCATCAAGCCTCAAGCTCGGTAATGAAGGTCATCTTGGTGATTTTATCGAAGGTTTAGGTCCATCACAGATGGTTGGCCGGCAAGTTTTAGGTATGTATAACATGTCTTTTATAAATACAAGAGGACTTGGTGTGCATGTGACGATATAGGCGCCGTCATGCTGGCTTACTTGAACATATAAGATTTGGTCTTGTTTTGTTTTGATATTTCAACCAAAATGGCGACCATGTCTTTTGTCTTTGTGCATGTGACGTCATAGCCACCATTTTGGTTGACTTTTATAAACGATCTTGCCTTGATATCTTTTGTCATTTCAACGTAGACCTTTTTTTAGATGTTTTTAGACATTGAACATGTCGCATTGTTGGCTAGCTGGGGGACAAACATCTTTTATACATCATGCTTCGTATGGTGTTTGTACCAAAGTTAGACCATAATGTATCTTATTAATCTCAAGAGTTGATCTTGGATTCTCCTGTTATTGCAACCAGCATGGCATAAGGGGAAGGGAGGGGGGCTGCACCTGCAGATTATCCTACTTAGAGATGGTCTACGTGAAGGTACGACAACCCTATTACTAACTCCCCCTGTCGCAAGAATGAGGAAAGTCCAAACCAAGCCGCTTGACAACGCCATACAGTGACTAACACTGGTAATGTTATTCTTATTATTTCAGCCTCACCACCCATGGGTGATATACAGTTAGCGTTATGTTATCGAAAAGGAGCTTTAGAAGTTGAAGTGATACGAGCAAAAGGTCTTCTTCCTAAACCAGGCACCAAGATGTTACCAGGTACGACCAGCAGCACAGGCAGCCGGGAAGCACTGGGCAACATTGCGCGCAACAAATGCGCGTCGACACAGGTTGCAACCAGAAACTCATAAGGGGGTTGAAACGTGTAACACTATAATCAAGTTCCGGAATATTTAGATATGCAAATTAGGAATTCTGATGCTATATTTAGAACTTTGAGTTTGGTTTCAAGATGGCCGCTTCCCTCCAATAGAAACTCCCTGTTGAATTTCCTGACCTTCAGACTTGATTTACTAAATCTGGGTTTTAATTTGTTATATAAGCCTTTAGATAATTTCTTTATTCCACCGAGCTATCGACCTACGCGGTCATTTTCAGAGTAACATACAAAAGTCGTTACAAACCGTTTAAGATGAACTTCGCCATCAAAAAAACGAGATCGCGCATCGTTTGATATACGTTTTTCTGTACCATTTGATCATTAAATCTGTTTTGGTTTTTCCCCGTCAGCTCCGTATATTAAAGTGTACGTAATGGAAGGGAAAAGATGCATTGCTAAGAAAAAGACAAGAACAGCTCGACGAACTTTAGAACCTCTTTATCAACAAGTTTTAGAATTTAAAGTGGATGTCCAAGGCAAAACACTACAGGTAAGGCACCATCAACACTTTCCATCTTCAAATATTATCTAACCCTGCTAAAACAACCTGAAACAAACTGAAACAACCTTATGGCTGATATAAGTCAGGGCATGGCTAACTCAAAGATAGAACCCTGAAACAACCTCTGGGCTGATCTAAGTCAGGGCATGGCTAACTCACAGATCAAACCCTGAAACAACCTCTGGGCTGATCTAAGTCAGGGCACGACTAACTCACAGATTGCACCCTAAAACAACCTCTGAGCTGGTCTAAGTCAGGGCACGACTAACTCAATGATCCAAACAAACAAACAAACAAAAACAGAAAATCCCCGTTTTTTTTACTAGTTTTTATTGTCGAGGGTCAGCTTTGATGTTGTGTAGAATATATTATATTTTCTAGTGAAGCGTTTGTATTGTTAAAGTTTTACACAGTTGTTTATTTGACGTTGGTCATCTAAGGATCCGATAAAATCTGACGAGTTGCAAATACATAACCAGTTATGACCGGTAAAACAAGTTTGATTCAGGTTAAGAAACCTTGATTCGTGATTGTGTTTCCAGATCATAGTATGGGGTGACTACGGCAGAATGGATCGCAAAGTCTTCATGGGAGTCGTACAAATTTTATTAGACGATCTCGATCTTAGCAATCTTTGTATGGGATGGTACAAGCTATTTTCCACATCGTCCATGTGCGACCCACCCCTCCCCTCTTCGTCACCTTTAGGAGGCTCACCCAAAAAATCCCCAGGACCCTCCCCACGGTCGTCCATGGTGCACGCTGCAAGCCCCCGAATGTCTCCTTTACCGACAATAATGCCGCCACCGGGACACAGCCCGCGTAGTAATGTTTATGACGATCCTGATGGAGACTATGTATAACAATACCCCATCACCCCTCCTCTGGGGACATGTGGACTCTATTGTTGATCTCGGAAAAACACTAGCTTGGAATTTCCGGTCAAGAAATGAAATTGAAAATGAACATTGAAAAAATGGAAAGGAAAAAGATGCATTAGGAGAACGAGTAAAGAATGGAAAAACTGCAAAATTGAAACAAGGAATCGATATTAGTGGTAAGATGTTCTGCGTCAATCAGTACATGAACTTGTAATACTTTTAAAATTGCGAATCCCTTGGGAAATGCGGCAAAGTAGACTATTCACTCTGAATTAATCAAGTTATGAACCTCGTCAAATCTGTTGCCTTCCGGCTCGTTTTTAACTTCGTAATGGCACGAAATTTTTCTTCTCCATCGTATTACCTTTTAAGGAAACTAATAAACGTAATATTATAGTTGGTGATGGTTGGTGATAAGAAACGAAAGCTTAGTCTTCTTAAAATTGGCTGAATTATTTTATTCCTTGTGCTCATTTTACAAATGGATTGTGTTCTTCAAACTTTGTTTTGATTGGTTGTACTTGGAATATTCAGACCAGTAAAGTAAGAACATAAGAGAAAAGTGATTGCGTCGTTTCCTAGCCGTATTGATGGATTGCAAGCATTCCCAAGAGAGTCAAAAGACAAAAACATGGCGGCCATTGTGGTACCGTTAACAATGGATGCTAATCAGAAATCTTTTGTTAAATGGTACCAACACGATGACGTAACGTGCAAACGAACAATAAGGACCAAAAATCCTGGACTCGATGGCGTTCCTTTCATCTTCTTTGTGTTCAATCGCCGTCTCACATACTATGTTGTGACATAGTGTTGGTTTGTTTGATCCCATGTTGGAGGAAAGCAAAGCTTATATACAATCAAGGAAGGCACTTCACTGTCACGTTTCTAAATCTTGTGATAAAAAATTCCAAACTGCTGCATTTTGAACATAGCGAAGAGAATATCATGAAAAAAGAGCAAGGAAGCCAATGGGATGCTTTGTTTACTTACGAGAGAGGAATATCGGAAATATTAACAAAAGAAAGCCATTTCAATGTTATTCTAAAGTCAATTTTAAAAACGCGAACATGAATGGAAGCTATTAATATGCTGGTATGGATCACGTCACATGAATTGTGACTAGAGGAGTGGAAGCCATTTAACTGAGAAATTTAAATGAAAAAATGGAAATGGAAAGCCATTCCGCTGTCAGAGATAACGTCATGTCAAGTTCGACAAAGAACAAAGGTAATAAGAAAATACTTCATTTGGTCCAACGAATGTTTTATAATCATCTGGAATGCTTCAAGCTTGACAGCCAAAGACATATTTAATAGAATAATGCTGAGAAAACTTGAACAATAAGAATCTGCTATAAATAAATAACTACTGTAATAATTACCACGGCTTACTAAGCCATAAAACTCACCAAAGATTTAAAAATTTTAGCTGCATTTTAGAAAATTATGCAATAAGCTTATAATAAATTAGAGGATTTTATTAGCACGGAACTTGGTTGGAAGAGAATTGAATCAGGACGGAGAATCGTCGGGCGGTAGAAAGAATTTTTATTGTGTATTATTCTCGGAGTACTTAATGATTTGAATTATGTCACACATTATTTGAAATGCTTGAAAATATTAATCGTTTTAAAAGAAGAATGGAGAAAATTCCAAAATGAAATGAAATAATATAAAATGAAATGAAATGAAATTCGGAAGCTGTACGCGCTAGACGAAGATGCTTTCCAAGCCAGAAAACAGAGATTTTCTACATATATGTAGTATTCATACACAAGTGAATATTAGTTTGGTCACAATTTACGTCTTACGCTGCTATATTCACCTACAGGTGATTATAACGTGCACGTAAGCGCTCGTTTGTCGATGTGTGCCGCTTGCAGAGATAAATAATTTGGGGGAGGGAGGGGGGGGGGGAGGAAATGCTCTTTCCGTTATGTATCAAATTCACTTGTGTTAAAAATACTAAAGTTAAAATGTAATCTGAAGATATGTTTATTCACTGTTATCGTAGTAATAATAGTCAATAATTTTAAGTTTTTACACAATTTTATGAATTTTAAAAATAGGAGTCCGAAATTCCAATTACCGAAGATTTATATCCTGGGAATTTTAGGAGCGTTGCTAGGGACGGTTGCTAGGCTTACGCATACCTTAAATTGTATTCGTCAAATGGATGCCATATGTTGAAATCGTTTTTTTTTTTCAGTTTTCGATGAGGTGATTAAAACCTTTGATTTCTAGAAACAATTTCCACTGTTTCTTCACTCGAGATCAGTTATTATACCAAGAGAAAATAAAAAAACGAAAGGGATCCCCACGCCACAACATGAGCACTTTTTGCTGCTATAAGGGTGCCTATCACCCTTCTGACAATATTCTCAGCATTGATTCTACCTGAGGTAAGATGTCGAATAACCTGGAAAAAAATCATAGTTTGAGTGCAGCTTCTTGAAGTTATGAAGGTTTTTCCATGCCATATGCTAATGCTGTGATGTTCCTCGTAATTCGAAACCCCGACTTCTATGTGAAAGATAGCTTGCAATAATTTCTGTAAGCGCAATAGGGAAAACAATGACGTATTTCAAATTTAATTTATCTGTGCCAGTAAGGTTTTGTATATTAACTGATTACTCCTCATACGTCACAACATTAGCATGTGGCATGGAAAAACCTTCATAACTTCGAGAAGCCGCACTCAAACTATGAATTTTTTTCGGGTCTTTCAACAACTTACCCTATGTAGGATTAATACTGTGAATATTGCCAGAAGGGTGATAGACACTTTAAGAACATTTATTTGAACGCTTCGTTTTCGCACCATAATCCCGCTATTTGCTCATTTTTCTTGTGTTTTTCAACAACAACAAAAAACGTGTGCAAATAGCGTAAATCGCGTGCAGTTTGCCAGGGGAAAAAACAAAAAAAACGAATAATGATTCTAAAATGAATGATTCTATAAATAGCATCAAACGGTGCCTATGGTTACAAGTATGAATACCAGAGATTTCTTCTCTTAGTTCATTTTTATAACATTCTGACAAAAAATAATTGAGATAAAAAATATATGGCCTCCATATTTCGATTCGGTCGTAGTTAATCACAACTGAATGATCACGTCTGTGACTTTAGGGAAAATGTAATTTATTACATAAGGTTATTTCAAAATATCCACACACAAGCACACATACATCACTACAGACCTATATCTGGTGAATATTAATAATTCCGAGCTTAAGGGAAAAAAACTGGATAGAGTTAGTATTGCACTGCATTGTGGGACTTTTTAGAAGACATTTCCAAGATGGCGTCTTTTGCTTCCCTTATGGTCCCACAATGCACTACAGTCCAACTTGACCTAGTTTCCACCCCTCAACCTCAGAATGGCTAATAAAAAACGATTGGATACTTATGTAGATTTAGCACTTTACGCAGTAAGCGGTAGCTAGGACTTGTAGATACTGGGAGTGAGTTCTAGTACCAGGACGAAAGAATAAGAGGCTTTTTGAACTTAATTCGTATTTTCTTCCTGTACGGATTATATCATTTCTTTGTACATTACAAACGATTTCCTAAGCTGTAAGATAAACTTTATATGTAGCATTTTTTTTGTACATAGAATCAACATGGTTTCGTGGCCTTCATGTAAGACTTCAGGCCATATTATAATTACCAATCTATGTATTTTTCACAATGTTTATCGTTCAATTTATAATTCCTCGTATATACTCAGATTATTCGAAAAGTAAATGAGAAAACCTCTTGTTCTTTTGCCCCGAGAATGAAACTCAGCGAGTCACGAAACAAACAGTTAATTATATCTCGAAAATATTTATTAAATTCCAAAAGTTATCGAATAAAAAGTGCTTACGAAGACAGAGATAATTTCCGTGAAGAATGTTGTTCTTGGAGAGAGAAAATAGGCCCTTTACATCTCTATCATCTGTCCTCCGCCTTCACCTTCCGCTCTCATCAAGCAGGACAGACCTCGCTAATCCACATCATATCACAGCAAACCACGTCAGGCAAAACCATAACACAGCAGACCAGATATCCACAACACACCAGACCACAACAACACACCAGACCACAACACAACACACCAGACCACAACACACCAGACCACAACACAACACACCAGACCACAACACACCAGACCACAACACAACACACCAGACCACAACACACCAGACCACAACACACCAGACCACAACACACCAGACCACAACACACCAGACCACAACACAACACACCAGACCACAACACACCAGACCACAACACAACAGACCACAACACACCAGACCACAACACACCAGACCACAACACAACACACCAGACCACAACACAACACACCAGACCACAACACACCAGACCACAACACAACAGACCACAACACACCAGACCACAACACACCAGACCACAACACACCAGACCACAACACAACACACCAGACCACAACACACCAGACCACAACACACCAGACCACAACACAACACACCAGACCACAAACACCAGACCACAACACACCAGACCACAACACACCAGACCACAACACAACACACCAGACCACAACACAACACACCAGACCACAACACAACACACCAGACCACAACACACCAGACCACAACACACCAGACCACAACACACCAGACCACAACACACCAGACCACAACACACCAGACCACAACACAACACACCAGACCACAACACAACACACCAGACCACAACACACCAGACCACAACACAACACACCAGACCACAACACACCAGACCACAACACAACAGACCACAACACACCAGACCACAACACAACACACCAGACCACAACACAACACACCAGACCACAACACACCAGACCACAACAAAACACACCAGATGACAACACACCAGAACACAACACACCAGACCACAACACACCAGACCACAACACACCAGACCACAACACACCAGACCACAACACACCAGACCACAACACACCAGACCACAACACACCAGACCACAACACAAAAAACCAGACCACAACACAAAAAACCAGACCACAACAAAACACACCAGACCACAACAAAACACACCAGACCACAACAAAACACACCAGATGACAACACACCAGACCACAACACACCAGACCACAACATACCAGACCACAACACACCAGACCACAACACACCAGACCACAACACACCAGACCACAACACACCAGACCACAACACAACACACCAGACCACAACACACCAGACCACAACACAACACACCAGACCACAACACACCAGACCACAACACAACACACCAGACCACAACACATCAGATCAGACAAGAACACATCACAACATACCAGACAAGAGAAGACGAGCACGCCATCACACATCAGATCAGACAAGAACACATCACAACACACTAGACAAGAGAAGACGAGCACGCCATAATACAACAGATCAGACAAGAACACATCACAACACACAAGACAAGAGAAGACGAGCACGCCATAATACAACAGATCAGACAAGAACACATCACACCACACACTATGCAATAATTCTATGGAGAATATACGTAATCAGAAATAAGAAAAAGATAAGAAAAAGACATTATTAATTACGCCGAAAATGAAAAGCCTCCATCCCCTCTGGCAAATAAAAGCTACCGTGCCATAACGGTCCCTGGAGTGAATAGGCGTATATTCTAAAATCCAAATATCACCTAGTGTGCCAAAATATATTCAACATCATAAAAGAGAGCTACCGTTATACTAGAAATGTCTATGACTTCACTTGGCTGGAGCTAGGAGTTTTCTCTTCGACTGAAAAAGCCGTCATCACCTAGGTCATCAATCATTCCGTGACTAGGCTGCTTTAGTCTCCAGACATTGTGTCAGCTGTCATTGTGACAGCGATAAGAGCAAGCATACGTATCTAGGGACATGCAGTAGACCCTGCCATCCACGACCTGGGATGCTTTGATGCCGGCTCTTTCATGCAAAGGATGTAAGACAGTGCTTGTTAGTTTGGATTGTTTCGAGAGAAAAAAACTAAAGCCTTTTTTTGTGTAGAGAAGCTTACTACTAGTTTTTACAATATTTGTTTTCTTGTTTTTCTTTTCTTCGTATTATTTTCTCCTTTCATATATGTTGTAATTAGTTTCTAAGTTTTGTATTAATTTTCTAAATCTGGTTTCATAATAGCATAGAGTCGTTAGTAATCGACTTTTTTATAAAGTAATTTTAAATATTCCTTAATGCTGCTATAGTTGTTGTAAAGCGCTTTGCAGATAACATGTAAAAGCGCTATAAATATAAAAATATTATTATCATAATAAAGCAATATACGGGTGGACAATACATTAACTGACACAATATCAAGAGGGCGTTATATTATCTAAGGTTAGTAGAAGGTAGTTGGAGGATACATTAACACAATATCAAGAGGGCACCATATTATCTATGGTTAGTGGAAACTAGTTGGATCATACATTAACACGATATCACTGAAGAGGGCGTTATATTATCTATGGTCAGTAGTGGAAACTAGTTGGATGATACATTAACACAATATCACTGAAGAGGGCACCATATTATCTATGGTCAGTAGTGGAAACTAGTTGAATCATACATTAACACAATATCACTGAAGAGGGCGTTATGTTATCTATGGTTAGTGCAAACTAGTTGGATGATACATTAACACAACATCACTGAAGAGGGCACCATATTATCTATGGTCAGTAGTGGAAACTAGTTGGATCATACATTAACACAATATCACTGAAGAGGGCGTTATGTTATCTATGGTTAGTGCAAACTAGTTGGATGATACATTAACACAACATCACTGAAGAGGGCGTTATATTATCTATGGTTAGTGGAAACTAGTTGGATCACACATTAACGCGATACCACTGAAGAAGGCGTTATATTATCTATGGTTGGTGGAAACTAGTTGGTGAAAATTTGAGTTGTCCAGAATAATTCTTAACCCACCCCTTAAAGTCGTACAAAAAATACGATCCCCCTAAGCAAGGCTTGTAGCTTCTTCCAAAAATTGTGCATCCCCCCAATTTTTCTGAAACAAACTTGCCCATCCCCCCCTTTCTCCTAACAAAATTGTTCCGATTTCCCCTTCAATTTCACCTGCCCCCTCCACCCCTTCCCCCCCCCCCCCCCCCCCCCTCTGTCATACATTAAAAATGCAGCCTTAGCGTTACTTAATAAATGTGCTTTAGGGAGGAAGCACGAAAAACTAGTTGGCACGTAAATGGGAAAGAATTAAAAGGAAGAATGATAGGACAAGGCAGGACAAGGGAAAGTAAGAAAGAATGAGATAGAAAAAAAGGGGTCGTGTCTGCTGTAATGGTACCCCTTTTACAAGTATCTTTGGTGTAATATTCCCTTGAAAAAGAAATTGAAACTATAACTCGGATCCATGAATATGCGGCCAGATGCTTCTCATTTGTACATCATTACTAATCGATTTGTTCGACGACGTTTTATTCTCACAAAGTAGATATCTATAATAGACAGCTTATAAGTTAATTAAAAAGCTTTCAGTGCTAATATCCAAAGCGTAGAAGAAGGCCGATGAGTATAGTGGTTAGACACCACGAAATATTTAAAGGTTTTGGAATGATTAGGTGGTTGCTAGAAGGTTCTGCCTAATCTTTTGGATTACCACAAACATCATGCGATGTAGAGAGATTTGTCTGGTTGTCATGCAAATGGTTATGTTACTTTCGCTTGTGCCAACCTCAATGAGGTTAGTTCAACCAATCAATCAATAACTTTATTTATCCTACAAAGATGGGTCAGCTGGAGGACTGGAGAGACAACCAGCTGGTGTAAACACATGTGTAGAAATATATAACAAAATTCTCTATGTAAAAATACAATATAAGTTGAGCTTACAAATATATATAAAGTTTTAAAAACAATACTATTTATTTAGGCGAAGGATTCTTCCGTGAAGAAAGAGAGAGAGAGAGAGAGAGAGAGAGAGAGAGAGAGAGAGAGAGAGAGAGAGAGAGGTTGAAATAGCTTTATTGGCATGACCTACGGTTTACAGGTATTGCTAAAGCATTGAACATTAACAGGGATTTTTTTGTTTGTTGTCGTTATATTTTACAAACACATTGTAATAAGAAAAATATCTATATATCTATATCTGTCTATATGTAAAGTAACATATTTAAAAAAAAAAAGGTATGAGTATTACAAATATACTAAAATCTTAATTGAATGGTAATAATAATCAAAGATAAACTTATCAAAAGTAATCATTAATACGTTACATCAATTATTATGGTTCATTCCTAAGAATGAAGCATTTGTATATAAACTTAGAAAAATAAAAAATAACCTTGTCATTGGTAGAGATCATTAAGTTACGAATTATGTTAAGATCTTTAAAATTATCAACAGATATTTCAGGTTCTATCATATCAAAAAATCGTCGGCGAATTTGATCATAAAGAGGACAGTTACACAACATGTGTATTTCTGTTTCAACTTCATCATTCGTACAGAATAGACAGATACGTTGATCATTTGATATATTTTGGTTGTTGTATCTGCCTGTTTCGATAGCTAATTTATGATTACTAATTCTAAATTTGGTGAACTGCCTTCTTTGCTCAAAATTTTGAATTTTGTCCAGATAAATTTCATATTCATAAAATTCCTTAAATGTTTTATAAAAACATAATTTTCTTGAATTGTTTACGAGTTTTTTCCAATGATTGAAGTAAAGTTCCTGCATTTTTACATAATACTTCTCCAAATTAGAATTAGAGATGACATCTGTAAGTTCATTTTCTATGTTATAAAAAGATAACATTTGTAAAAGGTTTGTATAATAGCAAGATTTATTTTCTGCATGTAAAGACTTGGAAATAAGTAAAGCTTGTTTTGATAGAGAATTATCAGGTAAACATAGAAGATGATTAAAGTATTTTAAAGAAAGTTTATCAATAAATGTTATCAAAGGAAAACGTCCAAGTTCAGCACGTGAAGCAATATTCGAAGCCTTATTACTTACGCCAAGATAATATTTACAAAAACGTAGTTGAACTTTTTCAATCGGAATTTTGTCCCATTTTTCAAAGTCGTGCTTTTGATATACACTCCAAATCTCGCATGCATAAGTTAAGATTGGTCTAATTAGTGAATCAAATATTTTACAAGCTAATTTTGGTTTCAAACACCTAAAATCAATTTTATTTGTGATTTTATAAAATGCATGTAGAGCTTTTTCTTTTGATTTAGTTTGGTGACAGGAAAAATTACCAGTAGAACTTATTCGAACGCCTAAATACGTAAATTCTTTAACAATTTCTAGGCTGTTACTATTTAAGATGAAATGTGATTGTTTTATCCTGTCCGTTTCTTTTTTACAGAAGATCATTATTTTTGATTTTTTTTCGTTTACTGACATTTGCCATTTCTTGCAAAAATTATTAACAAGATTAACACAGTTCTGTAAACCAACTTGCGATTTTGATAGAAGAACAAGATCGTCAGCATATAAAAGGGAGGTGAGTTTTTGACCATTTGGAAGAATGTAAAAATCGGTGTTATTACTATTTTCCAATGATATTGAGAGCTCATTTAAAAATAGGTTAAATAACAAGGGACTAAGGATACAACCTTGTCGTACGCCCCGTGAATACTGAAAAGACTTAGTTCGCTTTGAGCCTATCTTTACGAAGCACGATGACTTAGAATATAAATCTTTGATTAAGTTGTAGAAATTACCATTAATATTGTATTGTAATAATCTAAGTAATAATCCTTCATGCCATATAGAATCGAAAGCTTTCTTAAAGTCGATGAAACAGGCATAAATTCTTCCTTTCTTTTTGTTAATAACTTGTTGATCGATTAAAGAACGCAAAGTAAAAATATGATCTGAAGTTCGGAAGTTTGGCATAAAGCCAATTTGAGAATTGTGCAAAATATTGTTCTGTTGCGTAAAATTTAGTAGTCTTTGATTTAGAATGACGGAAAAAAATTTTCCCAAACAACTCGAAACACAAATTCCTCTATAATTACTTGTATCAGTTCTATCACCACTTTTGAAAATGGGAGTTAGAGAACCAACACACCACGAATCCGGATAAATTCCAGATTGCAAAATCAGATTAAAAAGTTTATTATAAACCGGAAGCATAACGTGAAAGCTATGTCGAATCATTTCGTTTCGTATTTTATCAGATGCAGCAGCTTTGTTGTTTTTAAGTAATTTGATAGCAGATTCGATTTCTGAATTTTGAATGGGACAATTAAGATCTTGGTTGATTGCCTGATCATTCTCTTGCTCCATTTGTTGTAAGGACTCGACTAAAGAATCCTGTAATGAAGAATTTTGCTTCCTAGAATGAAGTGAAGTGAAATGATTTATCCATTGCTGTTCGGTAATTGGAGGAATGTTTTCTTCTTTATACTCCTCATTTGCAGAATTTAAAATTTTCCAAAATTCGTCATTATCAGAATTATTTTCCAATGATGATAATTTTGTTTCGTGAAATTCCTTTTTCTTTGATTTCAATAGTTCTTTAAAGGATTTTAAATGCTGATGATATTGCTCTCTCAGATTGATATTTAGAGGATCAGCATGTTTTTTATTTGAAAGTTTGCGGAGTTCTTTCCTAGCTTTTCTACAATCAAAATCAAACCATTTTTTGTTACAAATCATTTTGGTTTTACGTTTAGTTTTTAATATTTTCAGTTTTAGAGATAAGGCAGCAGCCTTATTAAAAATACTTTGAACACACTCCACCGCTTGATTAATACACTCTTTGTTAGACGACGGAAAATCTGTCAATAAAAACTTTTGTATCAAACATTTCACAGAAGGTGAAGACATCGCTTGTTGAAATGGTTCAATTGAGTTACTCGACCAAACATATTGAGGAGACAACTTCTGAAGAGTTTCAGTAATGTTGTTATCTTGGAATGGAATCGAAGTTTCGAAATTAAACCAAGTACAAATTGGACTATGATCGGAAAGAAAATTTGGCTTATCAACAATGAAATACTTAACATTTTGAAATAGATGTTGATCTACGATAATGTAATCAACAGTACTTACACCATTTCTACCATGATAAGTAATTTTTCCTAAAGAATCTCCTAAAGTTCTCCCATTAAGAATGCGTAAATCAAAGATTTTACAAATATTAAGTAATATTTTCCCGTGATTATTAATGTTGCCATCAAAGTTTTTTCTAAATGTTGATTCAAGAACTAAACTATTACAATCGCTTGTGAAAGTTTTGTCTTCTTTACAAATAAAATCCTCCACTGTGCCAACTCTGGCATTAAAATCTCCTAGAAGAATAATATTACCACTTTTTGAAAAAGTGGCAATATCATCTTCTAGTTGTTCAAATATTTCATCTTGGAAATATTTTGAATTGTCAGGTGGGATATACAGACCACACACAAATATACTATTTGCATTCCCAAACGAAAGGTTGGAAATCTTACACCAAATCACATATTCAGAGGTTTTGATTAACTCAATGTTATTTTTGTAACAATTTTTGAATAAAAATATTAATCCACCTGACGTCCTACCATTGTTTATTCTTATTGGATCTTTCTTATTTGAAGAGATAGAAAAATAAGAATAACCATCAATGTCAGGACATAATGACGTCCATGATTCAGACAATAAAATGAAATCATGTTTTGAAACAACATCAATAAAATCAAGGTATTTAGTTTTATCACCTAAGAGATTACTAAAGATACCATTCATATTCCAGGTACAAAACGAAATGTTCCTGGCAATATTCATAACAAAAACCCTCTCGCTAAGAACGAAGCAGACATAAAGAAGGCAGTTTCCCAGGAAAATAAATCTGACATTAATATGTCAATAACTACGAAAATTTAAAGAAATAGTTGTATACACAAATAGATATAAGTTAAAAATAGAATCTAGTAATTTAAAATAAAAGAAGTGAAAATGAATATAAATATTAAAAAATAAAAAAAATAAAAATAAATAAAAAAAAGTTTAACATTTATAAAGTAGGTAATACTTATCCACTAACGAACATTTGTAACTGCTGGATTAAGGATTTAAGCGTCAATGGAATATTTGAAGAACTCATAACAGGAGGACTGTTGTTTGGAGATTTGTGATAAGAGCGATGAGAGTTCATAGAATTTATATTGTTCCATTGTTGTTGTGTTCTTGAATGCGGAGAGAGATGTGATGCTAATGGTGGTGACGATGCCACTGACGCATAAGAACGATGGTAATGCCTGTTATTCATAGTGTCGTGATGAGGATTGTTCATAGAGTTGTGATGAGGCTTGTTCATAGATTTGTGATGAGTACTTGGATGAAAAGCAGACTTGAATGGTAGTGTTAATGGCGTGGACTGAGAAGGACGACGTTGTAATTGATGAGTAGGATTAGATTTTTTGGTTCTGGGCGTGGAATCATAAATTGCAGATTTCAAATTTTTAGCAAAAAATTTGAAACCTCGTTGATTCAAATGTTTGTGATCATAAAATTGATAGGTTTGATTGATATGGTTATTGTCGAGGAAATGGACTTTTTTGGATTTACAAAGCTCTTCAGCAGCTTTATTAACTTCAAGGACCTTTGCCTGACAAAGGTCTTGTCTTGGTAAAAGCGAAGAATAAATGATTCGAGTGTTTGGATAGGTGACTTCAATTGTTTGTAGTAGATTTTTTGTTTTCTGAATGAGTTCTGTTGAAGACATCTTTTCCAGATCGTTAGTACCACAATGAAGAACGATGGTTTTTGGTTGATGAGGAATTGGTTGATTTAATTCTTTGTAAACATGATCCATCAAATATGTAGTGCGATGATCTACATGTAGGTTGGGACATAATAGATCAGTCTGAATGAACTTTCCATTGGAGTCACAGAACAATAAAACAGTCTCAGGCTTTGATGTAGAACTTGTTTGTTTAGCTTCAATAGAGGAATTAGAAGTATGTGCAATTGCATTCATACTAGTCGGACTAGTAATGTTGGTGTTTACACATGGATTATTATCAGATGTAGACACATCGATTGAAAAGCCGGAAACTGAGGAATTTACTGGATCTAGAAGACCTTCGTGCTTTTTAATAATTTCCTTTAACAAGAACAGTTCTTTCTTTAATTCTGCGTTCTCGTTTTTAAGTTCTTTAATTGTATTGTTAAGTTCTCTGAATTTTGGCTGACTGTTTTGTTCCGCGATTTTCTTAACATCGGTGGTTATACTTTGTACAGTGGATTTGATGTTTTTGACTTCGTTGTCTTGATGAATAATTTTATCATCTACGTGTGCTAGTAACGCTTTACGATTATTGTCAATGTGAACTAATTTATCTTTCAAACTAGCAAATTCTTCAACTGTCTTAAACAGTTCACCCTCTACAGAAGCTTTAAAAGCTATGAAATCGCGTTCAATGTTAGCAAGTGTTTCTGTTACAGAGTTTATCTTATCAAGAGATTGGTCTTGTGTTGTTGTTGGTTTACGAGACTCGGTGCATCTAGAATTATGCTCAGCATTAACTATATTTTGAGCTAACTGATTATCCAGAAAATTTTGCTGAGACAGAACCAATAAATCATCATTATCATCGTGGTCGATTAATTTCTGAATCATCTCGCGTAATAAAGGAAATTCGTTCGTCGCCCATGTATCATAATGCATTCCTTGAACTTGAATCCGTCCAGTACTAACAAAAATGGTAATCAGAAACAATTTCTCCTTGTCTTTGTTGACTTGAACTTTTATTTTATCAGGTTTTCCAGGATCACAATAGCATTCCAATTCCTCCCAAGAAACGTGTATATTCTCGTGTTGAGCAACATAATCAACATACCTCGAAATGACAACTTGTATCCAAAATTTAAGACGATCTTCGGACGTCCTAAATCCTACCAGTTTTGCTCTCGCCTTATATAGGTCTAGATCTATTTCTTCAAAAGGAACCACTTTTGAACCATTGGCTTTTTGATGGAATTCATCAACTGTATAACGTTGCAAAGTACGGTCCGGGCTGCTAGCTATGACACGTGGTGTATGTAAACTCTTTGATTTTTTATCGTTTTCTTGCATATCTTCGCTTAATTCCTCATCCATAATAATAAATTGAATTAAAATAAACTAAACATTGTAAAATAACTGGGAAATGTGCCTCTTCAACGCTTACAGATCAAAAAAAAGACGACACACTGTAGAGCACGTGGAGGCCATGATAGAGGAGAGGAGAGGAGAGAGAGAGAGAGAGAGAGAGAGAGAGAGAGAGAGAGAGAGAGAGAGAGAGAGAGAGAGAGAGGAGAGAGAGAGAGAGAGAGAGAGAGAGAGAGAGAGAGAGAGGAGAGAGAGAGAGAGAGAGAGAGAGAGAGAGAGAGAGAGAGACAGAGAGAGGAGAGAGAGAGACAGAGAGAGGGAGAGAGACAAAAGCAGGAGGTAGCGAGGGATAGAGATATGGTACAAATTATCAGTTTTTTGTTGAAACTGCAAAAGATCGAACAGTCATGAAAGGCAATGCTTAATCTCTTCACCGATTGACGTTCAAATCTGAAAAATCTCTCAATAACTGATCAAAGCTTTTTATCCTTGAGCTTCAAGGTCGATTCCACTGGTATTCCTATTCACGTAAGATTTTTTCTAGTTTACCGGATCCCGCGCTATATCTTATCCCTTTCACGGTTCCCGCGAATACGACTTCCAGACTCTGCTTGTAGGGATACTCTTCGATTTCTCATATCCTGTTACCTCCATTTCAATATAAAATTCTGTTTTCTAGTTATAAAGCACTATCGATAAGGCTAATGGCAAAGAGTATTACTAAAGGGAATGGCTTGAAATGGAAAGATTGGAACGTTCGCAAGTTCAGGAAAAAAACAACTCATCATTGGCTCAAATAAAAAGTTTATTTGAAGTCCTTTTATTATACAAATTACAAAACCTAAAACCAGCTGCTTTTTTTTTTAATCTTTAACGATGATCTAAATATCCCTGTTCCTGGGATTAGAACTATTAGGTTTAAAGGTTTAACTGCTAACATATATGATGGCTGGGATGAAAATCCCAGTTAAAAATACCTTAGAAAAGCCTTAAAACTAAAGATATATCTTAATGATCGATAGAATATTCATTATACTAGGAATTGATTATGCATGGCTAAAAGAATTACTGAATAACATAAAAAAAAGTAAAATATTCGTTCTAGCGTTAAAAAGTACCTAATCAAAAATGGATAGACTTCAAAACAACTTCCTTTTCTGAAGAAAATAAAATATGGAAATACTCGCTCCTTATAATTCTTGCGTCGAGAAAACGCAACTAAAAAAAACCAGCTTAGTTTTTAATTCAGCTCATCTATGACTTCGTGGTACTATTAAGACGCTTGAACGTCACACCAATAATATTATAAGAATAATACCTTTAGGAACCGACGTTTCCATAGATGAATTCAAAAACGAGAAAATGTTCACTTGCAAATCAGTGCCTCTCGTATTTGAAAACACTTGGTATTTGTTCCTAAAATACATCCGAACTGGGCTTACATGGAACAAGGAGCAGCGTAGTGTCTTGGGAAAGTCTTAAATTTTCTTTCCGTACTGAAAGAGAGAAGATTAAAACTTTTCCCTGAAAATTTAGCCGTCCTAGCTTCATGTAAACGCTTTTACGGGGAGAAGGTTAAATGAAAATCAAAAGGAAAAGCAACAAACAAAAGAAAAACATAAAGAGGACTAAAGAAACCATGTCGTACAGAAAGAAATGTTCTAGGCCATCAGTTGATCAGCTTCATTACCAGAAACCTTCTTGAAGACCACGTTGACTGGTGTAGCTTGACGTCTCTTGTAGACAACCACGAGCACGGCTACCAAAGCAATTACCAGGAATCCAAGGACACCAGCTATGATGCTGATGGTGGTAAAAGATGACGCATTTCCAGTGGCTGAAAAAAGAAAATAGAACGATGAAATCAATTGTCACCTGGTTGGCTCGGTTGATTGTGAAAATGTGTCTGCTTTCACGGTTTAATAGCATGGGGTTCTGATATCCGCTACTATGAAAGTCTCTAAATGACAGGTTGTGAGTTAAAGCCAAGGTCAGACCAACACTCAGTCTTAAAATGTCCAAGAAGGTGTTGCCTTTACACTTGTTTCTTGTGTGAGAGATTGCGCGTTCATATGTTGAGTAAAAGGACTCTGTCTTTGCTTTAAAACTATTTGCAAATGGTTAGTTTTACAAGCCATAATTCTCGGTCTACCGCTGACGTTAATAAGGACTTCCTTTTGACTTACCACTTTGAGCGTTGGCATTCTGAGTAAGCTTGATAACACCAATGGTGAGAGTCTCACTAGAAGCGTCAGAGACGAGAGAACGACGCCTTCTGCCACCAGCTCGACATCCCTTGACACAGTTGGAATCGTCGTCTCCCTCGCGACAAACCTCGACTCTACAGTGAAGATAGACGTCGTTGGTACGGCCGGAGATGAAGCGGAAGGCTCTGACTTGGAAGTTCTGAGAAGAGTTGTTGGGCTTGAATTTGTAGAGAAGGGTATCGTCTTTCTTGCATCTGTGTTGGAACATGATTCATTAATATATATATATATATTTTTTATTCATTAATTTTTATTTTTTTACGAAGAGAGACGGAGAGGTCTTGGTCGTAGGAACGGGAGGATATTTTGCCAATACACACGCATACCCCTTTCATCTTTAGAGTTTCCCGCCATATCTACAGGTTTAGTAAAACTTTTGGTTTGTCCTTCTTGCTACGCCACTTGAAGGGAAAGAAAGACAGGCAGGCATAGAGAGAGATGGCAGAACAAAGAGCTACGGACACCCGTGTAAGCCGTGTACCACAGCTTTGTAAGACACATTGATCTATTGACAACTTACCCGCCAGCGATGATCTTGTGTGTATTGTCCTCGTCATCAGCATTCTCAGTTGGTGTTGCCCAGCACTCATCAGCGAAAATCGCCAGCTTAGAATCGTTACTTTGGACCCCAACTTTGATGTTGAGAAGCTCGTTCAGGTTCACCTGGACTGGGTAGTCTTCGTACTTCTTCTCGAACTTGTTAGTCTGATACAAGTCCATGTAGAATGTGAAGTTACCAAAGTCAGCTAAAATAAATGAGAAAACATTTTTTCTATGAGAAATTTTTCATTTGCTTGTTACTCTAGCCGCAAGGTATCGGAATGTATCGATAAAAAAATACTCGATATTAATAGAATTAGTAGGCAAGGGAGTCGTTTGTAATTTCAAATAATACTTTGTTTTAGTTTTTATGTCATGAAGAGAGGAGTATTCATTCCTTTATTAATTCAGTCTATATCAGCGCGTAAATATTGTTGCGAGTTAATCTTGAATAAACTGCACGAAATCCGGGTCAAGTTCAACAGGAGAGTAGCTTATGAGCTAAGCGTCTTCAAAATGTCGGTGATATGGGGAATATGTGGATCTACTTACAAGCCCTGGTGTAGACGACCTTGCGTCTTGGGGAAAACGAGACGACAGAGAGGATGGCTGCTCGTGGGAATGTGCACTTGAATGGGAACTCCGCCTGCATGGCACGAGAAATCTTAGCACTGTTGGACCCTGCACCGGTGTCGGCGTAGATCGAGTTGTAGTAGACAATGCTATCAGATGACGTGTTGTGCTTGGTCTTACAGCCATCGAGTGCAGTTCTGAAGTACAAGAAGTCCTTTTCACTTCTTGTTACTCCACAGTTTCGGTCTTCTAGGGCAACCGTGTCGGTTCGTATTCCCGTGTGCTTGGTGATGTCCAGACGGGCTTCCATGTATTGACTTGTGCAGGTGACAGTCAAACCTGAAGAATTACATATAATAAGTACAAAAAGGCAACCACCAGGGGGAGGAGCTTGGGGACGTTACCCTTACTTCCAAAACGCACCATCCGAACCATTCTAACCCAGCACTATCTATATCCCCTAAACCTACTCCCCTAGCTTGTACCCACCTAACACATCACCCTTCACAACCTACCGGTTTTAAACCCATTACTCTATCCCCAAACTTTCATTCCACCTATTTGCGACCTTACACCTTAACCCTCTAAACTTGTCCTCTCTATTTTGCTATACATCGTCCATAATCATAATTGATCTGATTTCCATCCCTACACCATTTATTCTGGCCCTAATGATGACCTCTGGGGGAATTCTGTGTTGGGAATGGTTTAAAAAAAGAAAAGTTTTAAAAAAGAAAAGAAGAATTCCAGTCCCCATGTTTAGTTTTTCAGTTTAAAGCAAAGAAGAAAAAAGGAATCCAGTTCCCATGTTAATGTCGTTTGACTAAATTGAAACATGACTATTCTGACAGAAACTAATATTTTCCGTGTGGGCTTTGAAGTTGTCCACTTACCGTAACTTTCTAACACTTTTGCTGTAGTAGGCGCTTCTGTGGCGGCAGGTGCTGCTGTAGTAGCGGGTGCTGTCGTTTCTGTAAAGGAATTCCAAACCAATAAATAATAAAAATGCGTACAGCAATAAATAATAAGAAACGCATACTTCTTTTTTACTGAGCCAGAAGTTAGTAAGAGGTCTATTTTACAGCAAGGGGTACACAAAATATGGTTGATGGTCCGTACTGTAAGTTATGGACCGCAAATTGGCCAATGAAAGCACGAAAAATCATTATGCCATAGAAATAAATTATCTTACTTCTTCTCTTACCTTGTCCTTTCCACAAACTAAGGAAGGAGGAGAAGGAAGGGGAAAAGAAGAAGACGATATGACATTCTTGATAGCAGAGGCATTTTGCCACTGACTGGACTACCCTGTTGTTATTTTGTTTGAGTTTAAATAAAGGTGTCTATCTAATCAATTATTTTAATTTAAGAGGAACATCGATTGTCTGCAACATTGCGAGAAGTTTTGCGCCGTGTGTTCGGAGTTTAAGGGAACTTGCGCAAAAATCCAAGCCATGATGGAAATCGAACCAATGGTCTACCATATAATTTCTAGTTTAAATATTTATTATTAATAAATGTTTTTTTTTTTTAAATGTTGGAAAAGCAAATCCTCGTAAGCAAGTATCTCAGAATCAAAAAATACTTCATCCAAATCTTACGAAAGATTGAGTTTGAACTTTCTTTTTGCTCGCTGAACCGCGCGAAAATCTAAACAAAGGGCTCTTTGATTCGCCAAAACACAAACGAACGCAATGCAGGAATTTACATCTAATTAAGACTTTAAACAAAGATGAAAGGAAGCTTAGTTGTTTAACCAATTTGAAGCAGTGGGGCTCAGTTAATTCACACCTCCCTCGTTAATTAAGCCTCGCTTTTCGTCAATTCCTTCAGGGAAAAGAGTGATTCAAAAAATAGATAGAGCACTTGAGAGAGCAGCATAACGATATCTATCGTACTGTCTCAGCTCTATGTAAATTAATTTCTCGCACAACTTCACTATTGATAGATTTATTTGGGTGTTTAGACTAGAATCAGAGAAGCGAACTGCTTTACTAGTGTCTTGCGAAAGTATTAATAGACCACATGGTCGTTGCCCTCCCATTGATTGCAGAAATCCTGGTGATCGAACTTAGACACCCTACAACGTGGGCTGTATTGAACTGTAGCGTACAACAAGACACCGGAAACAAAAGATTTAACAAATTGTTTACCCATTCATTCCCAAAAACCAAGAACCTGATAATTAATTGAGTGATTTATATAAGCAAGGCGCCATTAAGATAAATGTGTCTTGTTTATTGGTCTATAACCCCGAGGACGCACTCAAGATGTTATCTCGCAAAACCTTATATGATAATTAAGTGTCCTTATTCTATAAATGAAGTCAAAGTTGCGAGAACAACTTGCAAAGTTAAAATCCGAAAACAATTTCTAGAAGAAACCGTCAATCAAAATTAATAAGTCATACTTGAGTAGTATCGCCACACCCGTGGCCTCTGTCGTTAGTCTACAAAGATCCCTGACTAAATGTATTCATTTTTATGGTTCTTAAAACGGATTAGTTCAAGAGTATTGGCTTGGCTGGGCGAGAGCAAATATATACCAATTAACTTCGTTTCGATCCAATAGGTAAAACCTTGTGAAACATTTGTGTTCAAGTAAAAAAAAACATTGTAATAGCGGCCCCAAAAGATCTGTTGCTTCGTGGCTTCATTGAATGATTGAAGGATTTTCCACGGGGGGATGAACTAATATGCGTGATCAAATCCGCGCACGATTGCTCAGTAAAGAAATGTTAAAAATTCTAAAACGATTCTCAAGCGAAACTTAATAGGAACATACAGACGGTGTGTGGAATTCCAAACAGTTGTAATACTGCCTTACGAGGAAACAGAAATCTAGTAGCTAGATGGATTAACGGGGCAAAATTCGAGAAACAGTCCCAATAATGCTTGCAACTTGATACATGAGCTGTCTAGAATCGCGCGTGACACGAGGTAAGCAGAAAATTCATTTTGAACTCTATACATAAAGTGAGTAAAACAAAATTAAAAATTACGGTAAACATACATCGTTGTCGTCGCATGGAGGTTATTATGAACATCGGCTTTATAGATTTGGGTTGAAAAAGATGTCAGTCAAAAAGCCGGTTGTACAGACAGCAGCAAAGCATGATCATGTAGGGAAAGGCCCTGATTGTATACAGCTTTGTAAGACAGCAGCCACGTTACATACCTTGAGCAACTGTTGCTCCAATTAGAGCCATAGATAGCAAAACAACTAATGTTTTTTCCATGTTTTGATGGTTAAATATTCAGCAAATTATTCTATCTGGTTGACAAGTTTGCCCTCGACAACTACTAAGCTTTACACCGTAGCACAACAGAGGAAGACGATGGACTAACGTGAGGTTCACCCCCGCATGCCTTTATTTGGGTCATAAATTTGCATATTATTGGAACATCTAGCTGACCAATGAGATTCAAGCGCTTCGATCTGTGTTCTTTTACTCACATGGCGTCGATGAAGACTGCATTCTTGCTCGACCAAGCATATTACTATTACCTACAATCTATCATAAAAGCTTTGATGAACAATGGTTCATGAATTACAAAAGAGAAGCGAACAAAAACGCACATATATTTATTGAAGCGCTCTTCATGTTAATCTTCGACATCGACAGATGTCTCTAGCCTACTCCCTCAGACGTTATAATTAGTATTTGCGTCTGTCCTTCAGTCCCCGAAATATTTGACCCTAAGCATTCGATCAATAACAAATCCCATAAATGATTCACTCCGACAGCCGATTAATATTCATAAACTAATGAACTCAAAAGGTTTCCCTGAAAATCGCCGACAAAATATTACCTTAAAAACACGGATTCCTGCATTCAAACTCGATGAAAAAATGTTACATTTACTTTTTTTAAGGCCTTTAGTGGTTGGAAATATTTAAAGCAATCGTGATACGTTTAGCAAAACAAAAGAAAAGTAAATATTTCGTTTTGTCGAGCAGCCTGTGAACTGCACTCACGCGATGGTAAAATGATGAATAAATCCCTTTTTAACGATGTTTGTTGTGTCAGTCGTTGTTTTATCAGGCTTGCTTTGTATAACATACACATACAATTAAAGGATAGCTTTCAATGCCCCTGGGTGTTTTACATTGGACCATGACAGCCTTCATTCAAAGGCAACTAGTTTTTCAATAACGATTTGACAAAATTGTTAATATTAAGAGCGCATTAGAGGATGCGTTGTGAATGTTGGTTGAATTTTTTTTGTATCGCGTAGTCTGTAGCTTTAAATTAAAAAAATGATTTTCAAGAAGCTAATAAAGAATAAAGTTGTAGCGCCTTTTAGATTGCATATTGAGTAGTCGTTCTGCTCTTCGATCCTGATCATCTGCAGGTGTCATTTAATAGAGAGGCAGTCAGTCACATCTAGTAACGCCCCTTCATACAACCTGTAACTTCAGAATATCGCACATGTTCAAGCATGATGATTTTTGGAGCGCAACACGAAGCCTACATAAATACTGCATTTTTGCCCCCAAAATAATTGCAATCTCATTTAGAAAACAAATAAGCGTCTTAGAGCAAGTTCATAGCCCGGATTTTCGAGGTTGAAATTAGAGGAAGAACTTCGTCCTAAAAACGCGTTTTCCCCCCTGATTTAATCATTTAATAATCAAGATCATTAAAGCACCGCTCGGTAGTCTTACTAAAAAAATCCAAAGTTCTAATCAAAGAAGTGTAAAGTGTCAAAAAAGCGTTAATCTTATGCAGCCATTCCCAAAAAAATTGTCAAAAAATATAATTGATTAATTAATTAAAATAAAAGAAATTTGAATGGGTATAGAAATGGGTAGGATCGAATGCAAAATACAATATCATTATTACTCAAAAGTCGAAACAACT
This sequence comes from Actinia equina, assembly GCA_011057435.1. NCBI lineage: Eukaryota > Metazoa > Cnidaria > Anthozoa > Actiniaria > Actiniidae > Actinia > Actinia equina. The sequence goes on from WHPX01000579.1 coordinate 587,214, forward strand.
TCAGGATACTTTGACTTGTGAAAACTTGGAAGTTGAGTAGAGTGATATATTTAGAATTACAATATATATATATGTGTGTGTGTGTGTGTGGGTTGACTACAAGGGCCCATATTAAAACACATTAGTGTGTAGTTTTTCATCCATAGAATGAATTAAATTAAAGGCGAATATTAGCATTCACGCCACCTTAAGACCGGTGGTTGGCGGCGCGGAAGGCAGCGTAAGGTCAAGCGCTCCAGCAGTGATCCAAATGTGGGTATAAAATGGGTCAACAGTCAATTCAATGTGTTTATAAAGACCTGTGTGTTAAACAATGACTTGGAAAAGCGGGCGTCTTAATTAGCTTTGCTGTCTTTGCTTAAAATCCCGTAACTATCCCTGGGGTGGGTGGGAAGGATGGACTTGTTCGGCTCCGCTAGGGTTGTCGGGTCTCCGACCCACCATCAGTTATGAAGAATATACATGATAGTTTTGATTCATCAGCTCTTTAATTATAGATTAAGCCATGCTTTCGAGCATCTTGCTATTCATTAGGGCAAACGGTCGTGACAATTTTCAATTTTCAATTTTCTTTTTCTTCTCCTTCTTCCACTTCTCGATCTCTCAACCATCAAATCATCGGTACATGTCGCTGTATGATCGAAGAAAAGTCAATACACTCGTGTTTTATCAATGCACATTTTCGTCCTACTATTTCCTTCGGACTGGGGTAAAGAAAACACAGCGTGGCTTTGGTCATAATATTATTAAGAAGAATATATGATGTTTTCTCAGAACTCAGATCTCAATCTATATAAAGTTGCTGCCAACAAACAAGCAATCGCCTGTAGCTTGAAGCACTATGTAGATGGTAGAAAGGGAAAGCAATGGAAAGCAAAGGAGAGGAGAGGAGAGGAGAGGAGAGGAGAGGAGAGGAGAGGAGAGGAGAGGAGAGGAGAGGAGACGAGACGAGACGAGAGAAAACGTTCTCTGTATTACATGCGACAGCATCAAGTAATTTCTTCATTTTAGCTTGTTTGCATTCCTCCATCATTCGAAAAGCTCCTGAATTCTAAAGAATTTGACTTGTTATTGTATAAATCCTAGCTGACAAGCGCAATGCCTTCTTGGGATTTACGAACAAACACGTCGTTCCGGAATAGAATTGAATAGATTTCCTGTCGACTTTACATTGTTTGAACATCTTTTATTAGTTACATAGATTTCCATAGAAAGGCGATGTATTCATGATCAGCATGTACACATTAGTTTTAATAGAGGTATTAAATTTTCCGATCAGTTTGATTGTTCAGAAAAAACTATTTGAACTGGCCGACGACCTTGACGGGGTTGTGATAGACTTCAGTGGAAATTCACTACCGGGATTAGAAGCACATCGATCTATGTTCAAAATCTTTGAAAAAATTATTTTGTACTGAAACAAAGCTGTTTTGCTTCAATTTATATATCTGCATGTACAGAGCTGAATATCTTACAAAGGCATTACAAACATGGATTTGTGTACTCTTGGTCTTAAGCCCCCACCGCCCCCCTCCCTCTGGTTTATTAAGCACCGTTGCACATTGACATCCTGCTCAGAGTATAGTGTTTTTCTGATGATAACATTCACGTCCAAAGCTTTACAGTTTTTGCTGCATGAAAACCATACATTTTTTTCATGATACAAAGGATTCAGTTTTTCTGCTAGTCCTGCCTATTGTATATGTACCCCCACCACCTCCCCCCCAGGTTATTAGTCTTCCCTGATCATAAGCCCACAAAAAACCCTCAGTATTACGAACTTGTATAAAGCCACGGCTTATAACCGGGGTTCTACGATAGATCAATACAGACTCTGCATTTTTTATGAAACAACAGAATTGCAGTTTCTCGCGCGCTACGAAGCCCTTCTCATGTATATCTATGCCTCACCCCAGCGCGCGTCCTGTTGCAGGCAATAAAACCTAACTGATAATAAATGTTCTATTTTCAGACCGAACAGTCGCTAGTCTGACCTCACTATAGCGCGGCCATAACACTACGACTTTGATAAAAAAATACTATGACAGAATATTAAGTTTGGAACAGCATTTAAAAATCTTTATTTCTGTAGACAGGTCGCTCCAGGGACTAAGATTTGTCGCTGTCATCCCGCTGTCATTCTTAGCCGTATTGTATACTCAACTTCTATTGATTTTTGTGGTACTTTTTTTATTAAGTATTCTCTAAGACTATAGCTGATATCATTCGTACTATAAGCTATCCTTTTTTTCTGGTTTAATGACCGACTTATGCACTTTAAATCATGTTCGACAAATGAAGGCTTTCATTCTTATCAAACCACGCGAGACTAGCTATTCGTGACCCGTCCATTCAGCATGGCCCTCCGACCCTTACTCAAAAGGACATACATTGACGTCTTGGCTTGAGTAAACATAGACAAAGTATTTGAATTTCATCAAAAAATCAGGTCACGCTACGCTAGTCTATTAAGAAGATATAACTAGCTAAAATCTAGTGTGAGCTGCGTCGGTTTTTCTAATGAAACAGTAATGATAAAAGGGTAAATTATACACCTTGAAAAGATGAAAAAACTTACTGACGTTTCGGACACTAAAATCCTTCGGCTAACTCTTACCCTAAACCCTAAGTTTTTTCATCTTTTCACGGTGTAAAATTTACCTTTTTATCATTGCTAGTCTATTAACTATGGTTTAAAACTATCTACTAAACCTTTTGTTAGATCTTGACTCACTAGACAAAGTTCATGTTTAATTCACAAGCCTCAACGAAAGCTTTATGCCTGAATGAGTGTGATCGATATTTTAATTTTGTATGAATTGATATGGCTAAATCCTTTTATTCACTAACAGTCTTATTTCAAAGCCTTATATTTTTAGCATCTACAGCCTCTAAAAATGACAATTAATTTGCTTAGAAGAAAAAAATAAAAACGGTAGACCACGTGGTATTTCAGTATTTTTACATTTATGTTATGGCTTGTGCTACGTGCCCGGAGGCTTGGCCATCAGAACGTACCACAATATTCTAGAGCATGAAGGATTATATTTGTTAATTGAACATGGAGAGTTAATTTCTTTTAAATAACGAGCAGTAATGGAAAAAGCGCCAAAAACTAGACTTTCGTATCAGTTTTGATCCCAATTTTCGTTTTGGACTAACACTCAAAACTTTTTTTAAAAAGTTAGAAACTGATGTACTATGATAAAATGCCTGTTTGGAGCGGTATTTTCAATTGTACAAAGATGTTTTGTTGCATTTGTGTTCGAATGTTGCTTTGTAAGGCTTTTTTATAGAAAATATATGGGAAATAAGCAAATGAAGGCTTATGAAACTTTCCTGAATAACACGAATTTAGCCTTGTACGACAGCCTTTCCTCAAGAAAATTTGGCACTCACCGCTTGAATACGAAAAGAATTCTTTCTTAATCAATTTAATTAAATTTGATCAAAAACCACATTTGGTCGGATGAAATTTCTTTCAAAGGCAACCCTTTCTCTCCCCTCCCCTCCACAAAAACAATAAACAACCCCACACGCACTAGGAGAAAAAAATAGGTAATTGGGACTTAATAAAGATAAAACACTAATTATTAATTTAAAAAACATTATAAATTATTCATTATTTATTGAAAATTGATATATGAAAGTCATACTAACGGAGTGTGGATGGAATAATCTGGAGTTTTACACCCATACAGGTCAGCGGCCTTCTGGTTAACCCAAGCTCATATGGTATATTGAAAAATGTTTTGATGAATAAGTACTATATGCACACTTTAGGAAGATTTCTGAGCCGCTAATAGCTGTCTTCCATCAAAATACGTGCTCATTAATCGATGAGGAAGCTGTTTGTATAATATGGCAGTGAACTAATGTCTAAAACACGAAATAGAAAGCCACGACTTGACATGTGCGGGAGTTCACTTTTACAAACCAAGCGCAACTGATTTCTGTTGACGAATGCTCTTAGAAATCTTACTACTTCTTTAAAATGAAGCTTAAAAAACTACTAATGTTAGGGTGGATTGTATCATGTATAGTCTGGTTGAAGGTATCGTCGGAATTAGCAGGTAAGATATCTTTTTTTATGTAATATTTTTTTCTTCAGGAATTTGTAACGCAAGCGTTAACAGGTTTACAATGGTCGGTGAGACAAGGTCTTCATGAATGGCGATGGCAAAGCGAATATGCTAAAGAATTACTCTGTTTGAGCTCGATTTATTCGAGTGTTGCCCAGCCTTCTATATCTGACATTAATATCCAATCCATATGAAAAAAAGAAATTCAATCGGCTGAGTATGAGTTCGAATTTTCAAGATTTGAATTCCAAAAGCTATTTGAATGTCCACTGTAGGCAACAGCTCAATGGTTCCAACTCTGCTCACTACACTTTACGATATAATTTGCGTTTTACTTTCAAACCATACTTAGATTATTTCATATATTAATTCCTTAGTAAAGGAAAGCATCGTTTGGTTTTAGAAGATTAAGAAATGATTATATATAAGTGATGGCAACATTCTCTATAGAAAATTGCTTTATTGCTAAATACTTTTTGAAGGCTATTTTGAATTTTTCCCTTTACCATTTAGTATTCTAAGCTTTTAAATTCCTCCTCACGCGAAAAAATATAATATAAATTTAGTTTGTACATTAAGGAAAAAATCTATGTATTTTTATAAGAAGATAAGAATAGTGGGCCAAAGGATTATGCAAATGAAATTTCAACATTCTTATATATATATATATATTTTCGTATAATCTTTTATTGTTAGTATCTCAATATGTTATTACGATTGTGCAAAGCTATTTTCTTAGCTTTTATATAAACTCAACGTTTTGGACTATTTCTACGAAGACACAAGATAGTTAATATGGATACAACTAAGTTGACCCTATCTTTTATTACCACATACAGAACAACTGTGAAAACAATAGTTAATTGCCGATTTCCTGTGTTTAAGTCATTCTGCTTCCCACATTACCAGCATTATTCGTCCTTGCAGGAGTCGTATACTTTATTTGATTTTATGGCTTTAGGCAATATGACATACTCTATACCTATTAATCAAAAATAAGAAGAAAAAAATTCAAACTGTTATCTTCATTGATCATTGAAGACATTATCATGCATATACGTACAATGACATGATGATGTAGAGACTAGATACTTCACTTTCTCCTGAAAAGGGGATATATAATTGATGATTTTTTTAGCTAGAAATCTTGTTATAATTTGTTATCACTTTTTGTGGTAAAATAGAAAGTGGTAATAATTGCAGGCAAGCCTTTTAATTTGTTCCATCAATTCTGACTCTTTGACTGTAAACAAAACATTCAGAAATATTACGTGAAGTAGATGTATGATTCTAAATGTGTGCCATTTTCTGGCATCATTTAATACCTGGCAAAGAACCCATACCTAGTTGAAGGCTTTAAAATTAGCTCCTAAGAAGATTTAAACTTTTACACGTCACAGATATCTAATATATCTTTAATTTGCGATGTTTTATAGCTTGCTTGGGAATGTTTGTTTGCGTTCTTTCACTGCATGGAAGTGTGGGAAGCATTTCTGTAGAAGCTTCTTGAATAGATAGTCTTATTGTATACCACACAAATGCAACATACCTTCCATATGAACTCACTGGAATTACCATTAGAAAAATAAGAGATGTAATCTTACTGGAAATGCCAGACATATCTCGTGGTTTCCATTTTTGTTTGCTTAAGCTCTGCTGACACCTTTTTAAGCAATAAATAATGATTTATTTTATATTTTTGGAATAAATGTTTTAGTTTTTTTTGAATTAGATATTAGATCATACAGCATTTTCATCTGTGTTAGATAGTCATAATATTATGTTCACAATATTATATTTTCTTTGTCTTTACTATTGTTTTGATTAAACTATTTGTAATAATGGAGTTTTGCATTGAGTACTGATCGACACACCCACTGGCTGTTGCCAAACACATATTCCCTTCATACGGCTGTATAATTCTATACAAATTCAATGTGTTTAATATCTGAACCTTACATTTAATACCAAACTTCCATCATGGTTGCAAAGAATATACTTTATATTGTTTCACAAAAATTAACTTTTAAGAACTTTCTATAACATAATTAAGCAAGTAATTTTAATTTGAACAGTTAATGCCTGAATGCTTTTATCGTTGATACCATACTTTTTTCAAAGTCCCTGCATGGTGGGTTATCGAAATTTCAAGGAACCACACATTGCCACTAATGTGATACCCTAGCTTCCTAATTTCGTTTTAATATATATTCCTAATAATATATAATCCAATCAGGGACAGATCCAGGATTTTGTTCAGGGAGGGGTGCTTTGCACAAAGTTAACCCAGGGAGGGGTGCACCCCTTAGAATCAAAGGAAAAAACAATATTGGTTATCTTTGAAGTTGGGGCACAAAGTCGAACCTGCACCCTTCCCCTGGATCCGCCCCTGCCAATTAGGAAATTTTCTTCCCAATCAAACTTTTTATTAAGAAATTTTCGCTTAAAACATTTTTAAAACGTTTCTTTGATAATAAGATTGAGCGAAGGTTGTTTTTAGCTCATTTTGTTTAGGGACGCTAATTGTTTGTTGTATACACCCCAGGCATGTTTAGGATGAGAATTCCATGAACTTTATAGTCTAGAGTTTTAATATATATATAGCCAAAAAATTAGAGTTTGGTTTTCTGCCCAGGAAAATATCTGGAAACGGTTGGTTCATTCACCAAGGGATCGGATGACATATTAATATTCATTTTATATTTAATGAATAGACCTTATTCGTGGTGTGACAATGTTTTCCCAATTCAGCGTGACGAACCTCCAGAGGTATCATTTTCTCTCGTTTTACTCTTCGAAAAATTCATGAGTATCCCAAAGGATACGAAAGGAATAACGATGATATCTCGACGAGTTTCAAAACAATAGCTGTTTATTCCCCTAGAGGTTTGTCACGTTCAATTGGGAAAACATTGTCACTCCACGAATAAGGTCTATTAAAGGAGGAAACATTACATTCAAGATTCACAGATGTGTTGCCTTAAAATAAGCCGTTTCAAGGTGTTTCTCAGAGGTCGAGGCTTCGGAGCACAAATCATTTATCACTTTTTACAAAGTTCAATAAATACGAAAGGGTTGAAAGAAAGTAATCCTGATTGGTAGAGATATTTATCATTGAAGATGCTAATGTTCACTTGAGTTGATACTAGATGACCTAAATGTCTAGTTTCTCGACGTCAAAAGTGCAAGATGATGAAAAGATTCTTCCTATAGGTAATCATACTTTTTAAAATATGAAGTATCTGTCGTTTGAGAGACTTCCAAAACGAAGAAAAATGCTTCCAGGCTTTGATTAGATGCTGGAAACATAATGAAAGCGAAGAAATCGAAGACTATAAATTTTGTTTTGCAACACTTGACCCTAGTCTAGACAAAGTAGACAAGGTTGCCGCAATTACTGAAGACTTTACTTTGAGGCCAAGCCAAACCACGCGTTCTTCACACGATAAACATTATTCAGTCATCAAATTAACGAAACTCGAACTCAATTCATTCATTTTATTTTTGGTCGTAAGGTAAAGTTTTTTTAAAAAGTTGTTTCGGGGTTTGGAATTGTAGGGAATAGAATAAATTATATGGGTGTACGTCGGTAGAAAGCAGAACGCGCGCGCCTTACACGAAGGTTCAACCAGGCATTAGAAGTTCAAATGACGCTTATCCAAATCTAATCATAAAGCATGTCAGTTAGTAGCTTAGCAAAAATGCGTGGTTAAAGATACAGTTTTACGTTCTTAGCATTCTCGAGCGTTGAGCGCCTTCTAAGGAACCTCCTAGGGACTGACTTGAGCTTTGCCGGTCTTTTGCGCAAGTTTTTTGATTGGATGCTTGGATTGATTTTACACTAACTGCAATCTATCGCCATGACAACCCTCTCGCATCCCACTGAGCAACCTTAAAACTTTTAAAAGAGGGAGGGACAGCAGGATAGTACATGAAACAAGCGAACTTGCGCGCCATGCGAGAAGCTTTTTCTCTTTATGGAAATTGATTTACAGTGTTCAACAGTACGTGCAAAATGTCAAGTTAAAGCAGCATGTCGTTTATTTTTCAGTAGAAGAAACGGATGGACTTATTGTCTACTGTGCTTCTCAATACATGGAACTCCACGTCTCAAGAGCCAAGTTTTTCTTCTTGGACCCCCAATCTTTCCACTTCAATGGCACTGATTGTAAAGCTTATTATACCAACTCTACGCATGTCATTATGAGGACACCGCTGAGCGGGTGTAACACGCGGTTGACGTCGAATGAGGATTTATTGACGTTCTTCGCTAGCGTTGATACAGAAGTTTTCCGTACTGGAAGTCCTATCAGTCGGTATCCATCGCATTTCTATATGTTCGAGTGTTCGTATTACAGGACGTTCAGGATGACTCTCAATGCTTTTAGTACCGTTGGCAAGATCGTCACAAGATCTAAAGGTAATTTGCGTCCGTCCGGTCCTCCCTCCCTCCCTCCCTACCTCCGCTTTCCCCCATCTATCCACTCGTCCACTAACTCACCTTTCTTTGGTTCCAGTAAAACTTGGTAACTTCTCATTCCACATGAGCATGTTCCAGACAAGCAAGTATTTCAGTCCTTATACAAAGTTTCCCGTCAGGGTGAGGGTAGGGGAACGAGTATACCTTAAGGTCAAAGTCCTTACAAACACGACGGGACTGACGCTATTTCTTGACCGTTGCAAAGCAACACCATCAAAAGACCCGAACCACGAACAGCTGTACTATGTACTCAAGAACGGGTAGGTATATAAAAGTATAATTGGGCTTACTGTTGTTTTAGATCACGTGCTTGGTAATTCTCATTCCATTTGTTACAATCTTTTTTCCAAAGGTAACCATCAAATAATATGTAATAAATTATCGGACTTTACTTTCATTTTTCATCCCATTTATTCCCATCCATTCATTCCCATTTATTCTCATTCGTTCGGTTCCACAGGTGTCCAACTGACCAGACACTGAACTACAAGTTCTCTATCGACCAAGAGCAGCGGTTCAGCTTCGAAGCGTTCCGTTTCACTCAGTCCAAAGACTCCAGCCAAGTTTACCTTCACTGCGAGGTCGTAGTATGCCACAAAGATAACAACGCGTCGCGGTGTAACCAGGCCTGTTCTAAGTCCGACAGGCCCCGGTACCTAACTAAGAGAGACATCACGACTAGAGAAACAGAGGAAGTCATCATGGATGACAACCTGACGAGTCTACTCAACATGACAAGTAAAAGCTATGATGTGTCTTTAGGGCCTCTGAAGGTCTATATCGATCCTATACGTAAAGATCCCTTGGTTCAAGGTACGTTGTCATGTTCATTTGATCGGTCTTTCTCTTGAAATCCCGCGGGAATGCGGGTGGCGTAGCAAGTGCGAGTACAGTTGGCTCGTAGTTTCTCTCCTATGCTTCGAGGGATCTCCAGGTTTTGAAATAAAAAAATGTATCTTTAATTTTGAAAATTCTTAGGCTTTCCTTCCCTGCGCAAAAATCAACTCGTAAATCCCAACTATAGAACCCTTCTTCGTTTGCGCCTTTAATATTATAGATCACCTGTTACCGTTGGCTATGCATGTAGTGTCCTCATCTTTCAGATGTTTGGTCGCAAAATAATTTTTATCCATTAATAATTATTAATTGTATTTTCACAGAGTCTGCTCAACGTGAAGGCAGTGGATCACGCCACTCACCAATTCTAGTACTCTTTTTCATATCCTTTATTCTATTACGTGTTTGTAGTTAAATTAAGCATCAACTGTACGATCCCTAGACTGGCAGAGGTGGGGATGGCTTGGTTGTCCCTCCAAGTTATCGATTCTTGCAGTTTCATTGGAAATACCCAAGGGAGTCAACTTGAACACTGATCTTCCAATTCTTTGGTTTCTTGGTGCAATTATCAGAACTGGTCGTTAATAAATCAAGGAAGGTCTAGGAATGGACGAATTAGAGGATACGGCGGCCATCTTGGATCGCAAGGAGTTATGGATCGACCAGGGGCCAAAACAAAGCAAAGATGGCGGATATGTAGAGACTGTTGTGTGTTGGTATTTCTTTCATGGGTGAAGTTGATCGATTTGCCGTCTTTTGCTGTAATGATGACGGGAAAGAAGAAATAATAAGAAAAAATATATCAAGCTCTACATTAGCTCTAATTTGCCTGAATTCCTCTTAATGTCTTGCGATCCAAGATGGCCGCCGAATCATCGAAGCGGTCCACTCTATTTGCATTTTGACTGGGCATTTTGCACCACAAATCTCGAGTTTACATTTTCTGACATTTTAGTGGAAGTCCTGGGCTGGGGAGATTCACGGACATAAACGGTCACGTACGTGGACTAATATAGACATCTACTGATTAGGAAAGGACAGGGGTTACAAAAAAATGCTAGTTAGCACACTTAAGTTGGTTTCAAAGTATAGAATAGTATATTAGTTTTATATATATGTCGACAATAGACTTCTCTACCTTGAGCGTATAGTTGTCCCATTTTAGACCACGTTTCATTCTTTCGATAGTAATATTCTTTGTTTTAGTTGTATCCATATTCATGTGTCTTCTCATGCACAACTGTTAAACAAATAAATGATACTCCAGGGAATAACGCGTGGTCTGAAATAGGGAAACTTGCTTCGTAACCTTGCGGTCTGTTTGTCACGTGCAAAATCACTTGTTACATTATTTGCACCAAAATATCGGTTATATTGCACAACCTTACCTCGTGATATTAGCCATTACGAGGTTGAGAGAAAACTGTGTCGAATTGGCATTGCCTTGAATGTTGGGTAGTTGAAGGGGACCAAATAAACGCGATCTTGGAAATATGTCTCCTAAAACTGCCCATAATGCACCGTACTTTTAACTCGGCCCAGTTTTCTCTCAGACTCGGAATTGATAATGTAAGTTGCATAAGCTAGCTGAAACATGGAAAGATCTTTGTAACAATAGCTTATCACGTGTTAACTACTCTGCCAAAAGACACCAATACTTATCCAACTAGTCATTTCTGTGAATACATATCGCGTAAGTTAATTTTTCTATATTTAGGTGAAAACACGATCATATTTAGACAAAGATAATTTATTCATATGTTAAGAGGTGTGGAAATTGAATGGGCAGAACTGTTCTGCCCATTCAATTTCCACACTTATTATCTATGGGGGCTTGAAGAACCCAACAAAAATGACCGCTCGCCAACATGATTGGCTTCATAGCTCAGTTGGCAGAGCATCGCACCGGCATCGCGGAGGTCATGGGTTCGATTCCCGTTGAAGCTTGAAATCACTTTTTCAAGTCTTTCTTTACAGCGTTCGCTTAGATCGCTCATTCACTGTGATGATCAACACATCTATATGGTGAAAAGTTATACTGTGTCTAGGACAATGGGACAGGTGACGTATGGTACTATGACTTAAGACGGTTAAGTTGTCCAATCAGTAGATATGAAATGACAGTTCTGCATCACTCGAGTGAGGTACCATTGTTCTACGCCACTCGAGTGAGGTACCATTGAGGTACCACATTCCAGAGGTGACGTTATAGCTATTCTAAGTGAGGTACGTTCCAGTGAGGTAGGGGGAGGGGTGGTTAGTTATATTTATTCTTAGTTGACTGGATTGCACCACATCTTAGAGTTTACGTCAAAGTTTAATTCTAATAAAAGTTTCTAATTATTCATAAAAACTACTTTTTCTACCTCGAAGTCTTAAAGGATTAGACTCTTTATACTTTATGCTTTTGTTTCACCCTAATTGAGTTCTACGAAGTTGACTCATCAAAAAACAAACAATTAGATGACTTGCCCAAGGAACAACAACAAACATGTTTTCTAAAATATATATATATAGTTTATTCATAAAACGCTCCATGCATGTGAATACAAGAAAAGTTTAGTTTTTATCATTATTTAACCAAGTATGATGATTGTCAGTATATATTTGTTCAATAGAAACACCCGTCACAATAGAGGACTGTGTTCTGCATAATTGCCGAGTTAATCACATGAATCAACTACTAGATATCAAGACCACGTTTGTAAACAATAGAAGACTCAACAAACACAGTATTTTGATTGATTTTCATAGTTCAGTCACTACAGCTAAACTCCGAACTAAACATTTTGCCAGTCGGGTATCGACTTGGCTATTGCTCTCAATCGTTCTGATCGTCGCGGCGGTTTTAAGATTTTACCAAGATATTTATCTGAATCTTGATAGCTAATCCATTTCACAGATTTTTCTTTACTTGACGGAGGAGTTGGTAGGAAATCAGGTGGAGGTGGTAGGGATTGTGTTTTGGGAGTGCTAAACGAGGCAATGGAAGAGGGTTGATCAAGACTAGTTGTGGTTCTTAATGGAGTGGAAGGAACCTCTGCTGAAGCTGAAGCTCTCGTTCGACTGAGTTCCAGAGCAGGAGTTCTAATTTTTGAAGTAAGCCGCTCTAGGAATGAAGGCGTTTTAGTTTTGGGTGTGATGTAGCCGCTATCAGTGAAACTTGTTGAAGTAACATTTTCTGGGGATGTTAGACTAGTGGGGAGACTGGGACTTGTCAAAGGTGGTACCTGTGGTGATTGCACCATTTCTAAATTTGATCTGTGGGGCGAACCATTTTGAATTTGCTGTTGTAGATTAAGGTATCGATCGTATAGCTGGGAATATTTTTTGACTCTTAGTTCCGCAGGGGTATTGGAATCCCTGAGAATGCTAGTCATTTGCTCCTCTAAATTCTGCATCGTTTTTAATATAGGCAATTGTAAATAGCTTTGACGTTCGAAATAGTTAGCAATAGATTGGGTGACATCTGACTGTCCACCACCAAGTTGCGATATTGCTGTTTTTGACAGCTTCGTCTGCAAAGCAGGCAAATCATTGGGAAGAACATTCGTCCGGAGCCTGCATTCTTCTGGTGTGTTTGGTTTGAGATCTACGAAAAGATACCCATAAGGTCTTTGAACAGCTGCTTCGTACTTTTGCACAAACTGTTCTGTTTTTCCTGGGTACATTTGTTTTCCCAATGTCATCATTTGTAGTTTATCTCTTGGGTTTTTAAAAAGAACAAGGTAAGCCGCATTCAGACTCAAAGTGCGCATGATTTTTCCTTGAAAGTATAGATTCTGCATCAGGAAAATAACACTGAGGTTGCGATGATGAGATCCTTTGGTAAATAAATTCATGATTCGTTTGTCGTTGGACGTCTCTGTCATTTGATCATCAATCACAATCACATTATTGATTTTGGAGTCGAAATAGCTATCCTCGTCAATATCGTGGGGTATGCCTTTGACGAACTCGATCCCGGGAATGGTTTTCATTATGTGGTCGTAAGCAGGTTGCCATTGTGCGTAACTCCATACAATACGCTGTGGTGATGGACTTATGACTTTTGCTGCATGTTCAAGCAAATTCTGAACCCAAACCGTTTTTCCAGATCCAGTCATTCCAGCTACCAGAGCAGTGAACGGATGGAGTAACTGAAACCTGTCACATTTCGTGTGGTCATCAACATTTTGAGGCAATGGGTACGGAGTGAATCGATGGCTGCGTTTTCGCATTTGTTCTTGACCGATCCAATACTTTCGTTGCGAATTGTCCAACTTATGAGTTCGACTTAAATGAGTGTATAAATTCTTTTGCTGCTTTTCGCAAATAGGACAGGACCGTGTCATCGTGCGTCTTTCGAAGAATGAGGGCAATTCCTATAGGGAGCGCTATTTATACAAATTCAGGGATTCTAGTCTGCATAAGATTCTAGTGTAGATATAAGAATTTAGTAGTAGAATTTAGTAGTAGAATCAAGTGTAGAATCTAGTAGTAGAATCTAGTAGTAGAATCTAGTGTTGAATCTAGTAGTAGAATCTAGTGTAGAATCTAGTAGTAGAATCTAGTAGTAGAATCTAGTGTAGAATCTAGTGTAGAATCTAGTGTAGAATCTAGTAGTAGAATCTAGTAGTAGAATCTAGTAGTAGAATCTAGTAGTAGAATCTAGTAGTAGAATCTAGTGTAGAATCTAGTGTAGAATCTAGTGTAGAATCTAGTAGTAGAATCTAGTGTAGAATCTAGTGTAGAATCTAGTGTAGAATCTAGTGTAGAATCTAGTAGTAGAATCTAGTGTAGAATCTAGTGTAGAATCTAGTAGTAGAATCTAGTAGTAGAATCTAGTAGTAGAATCTAGTGTAGAATCTAGTGTAGAATCTAGTAGTAGATATAAGAATCTAGTAGTAGAATCTAGTAGTAGAATCTAGTAGTAGAATCTAGTGTAGAATCTAGTGTAGAATCTAGTGTAGAATCTAGTGTAGAATCTAGTGTAGAATCTAGTGTAGAATCTAGTGTAGAATCTAGTGTAGAATCTAGTATAGACATTAAGCAGTCAGTTGTATAGTAAATACGATTGTTCTTTCCGTTATCACTTCATTCGAACAAACCATCCCGAGAGAAAACATGTCTGTCTTACTTCGTAATAACTTTGGCTATTTGCATCTTTTAGCCCATTGCTCCGAACGACAGAGGAAGGCTTTGCTTGCAACTTCCAGCCCCGAACAAATTCATGTAATTTGTGAAGTATGTCATAATTTGTTACAAGGAATAATCCCCATATCAAAAGGGCAAAAGGAAAGATTGAGACCGCACAAGGATGATATAAGAGAGTTAGCTCATGGATCAATACCATTTAAAGCGAAGAAAAAAATTCTGATTCAAAAAGGCGAGGGCTTGGTAGGGGAGGTCTTGCCTCCTCTAATGAGCGCTCTCAGTCTCTTACTGCTATAAAAACCCAGCCAAATCCCAAGAACTTCATTTTACTAGTAGAGGTCATCATGAAGAGAAGAAGAGTTTCAGAAGAAGAATCTACAGAATCCGAGCTGAGCGAAAATTCCTCTAGCGAGGAGGAGCAATTTTCGAAATCGGATGAGAATGAAATCAATCGAATGGCACGACAGCTCCCTAAAAGCATACCGCGACAAAAGGCACACGATTTACTTCATAGCATGGTAGCATCCAAAGATATTTTGTATTGGAATTCCCATGGAGAAATGACTCATCATCAACGTAGAATTCCACTAGCCAACATGAAAGAATTAATCGAGTATGCTTTGCTACCTTACAATCCAGAAGTGAACATCCCAAGAGGGCTCAAGACTTTTATAAGTGGATTAGCAGAGCTTGATTTGGACAAGAATCTTATTCGCAACAAAATATTATTGGCAGATCTGATTGCCAGGCAACCAGAAGATAACTATGATACGGATGTTAGCAATAGTGACAATGATGCTGAAGAATCCCAAGAGGAACATGACAGAGAGGACTCAGAATTGGAGAGTGAGGACGAAGAAGAAGAAGAAGAAGAAGAAGAAGAAGAAGAAGAAGAAGAAGAAGAAGAAGAAGAAGAAGAAGAAGAAGAAGAAGAAGAAGAAGAAGAAGAAGAAAAGTGTCACGCTTGTCAAGAACCCAAATCGTTTTTCAAGATATCAGTGGCACAATGCCCGAATTGCTGTTGGCACGAAGCGTATCACAGTTCTCAAAACGAATTAGTCGTGTGTGACATTTGCACACACCCTTTTGTTATCAGCGCCAAAAATACAAAACAAATGTTTTATCGTTGCGAAGACTGTAATTTAATGCATACACTTTCTTTAAAATCAAATACGCTAAAACCTTTTGTTATGACTCAAAATCCTGCAGTGCATAACGAATGATTCAGTTATTCTCTGACGCAGACTCTGATAGCCTCCTATGATTGTAAAAACTTTTTTATAAAGTAGAAAAAACGATTGAGAACTCCACTCCATTAAGAACCACAACTAGTCTTGATCAACCCTCTTCCATTGCCTCGTTTAGCACTCCCAAAACACAATCCCTACCACCTCCACCTGATTTCCTACCAACTCCTCCGTCAAGTAAAGAAAAATCTGTGAAATGGATTAGCTATCAAGATTCAGATAAATATCTTGGTAAAATCTTAAAACCGCCGCGACGATCAGAACGATTGAGAGCAATAGCCAAGTCGATACCCGACTGGCAAAATGTTTAGTTCGGAGTTTAGCTGTAGTGACTGAACTATGAAAATCAATCAAAATACTGTGTTTGTTGAGTCTTCTATTGTTTACAAACGTGGTCTTGATATCTAGTAGTTGATTCATGTGATTAACTCGGCAATTATGCAGAACACAGTCCTCTATTGTGACGGGTGTTTCTATTGAACAAATATATACTGACAATCATCATACTTGGTTAAATAATGATAAAAACTAAACTTTTCTTGTATTCACATGCATGGAGCGTTTTATGAATAAACTATATATATATTTTTTAGAAAACATGTTTGTTGTTGTTCCTTGGGCAAGTCATCTAATTGTTTGTTTTTTGATGAGTCAACTTCGTAGAACTCAATTAGGGTGAAACAAAAGCATAAAGTATAAAGAGTCTAATCCTTTAAGACTTCGAGGTAGAAAAAGTAGTTTTTATGAATAATTAGAAACTTTTATTAGAATTAAACTTTGACGTAAACTCTAAGATGTGGTGCAATCCAGTCAACTAAGAATAAATATAACTAACCACCCCTCCCCCTACCTCACTGGAACGTACCTCACTTAGAATAGCTATAACGTCACCTCTGGAATGTGGTACCTCAATGGTACCTCACTCGAGTGGCGTAGAACAATGGTACCTCACTCGAGTGATGCAGAACTGTCATTTCATATCTACTCCAATCACAACTACTATTTGAATTTGGAAGCCATTTGATATACTTCGGGTAAAAGTCAATCAAAAACCGAGATAACGCATTGTCCAATCAAAGCTCTTGAATTCGGTACCAGCCAAT
The DNA here is from genome assembly GCA_011057435.1 of Actinia equina. Lineage (NCBI taxonomy): Eukaryota > Metazoa > Cnidaria > Anthozoa > Actiniaria > Actiniidae > Actinia > Actinia equina. The sequence continues at coordinate 604,099 of WHPX01000579.1, forward strand.
CAAAAATATGAATGAAAAAAGAAAAATAGCCAAAAAGCACATCCGTCATGATTTGAGTTTTGAAAGCAACTGGAAGGACTTCCGGTCAAACCAGTCAAATATGAGTAAACACATACTGACACTGATTTTTCTCACAAATGTCAAGAAATGCGTTCCTTCTTTCTTAATCGTGGTTACCCTATTACCATCATCGAGCGTGCTATGCTTAAAGCCTCTTCCATAGATCGTAACACTGCTCTCACCCCTAAATCACGCCATTCTAACCTTAACCGCATTCCATTCACCATCACTTACCATCCTATTAACAACTCTATCAAACCTGTTATTAATCGTAACTTCAATTTACTCAATTCTGATCCAACCACGTCTAACATTTTCAAAGAACGCCCTCTTTTTTCGTTCAAAAGGGATCGCAATTTACGTTCTTTCTTAGTTAAAGGTGTACTTCCTTCTAATAAAGAACCCGGTACTTTTCGCTGCTCTCGCAAACGTTGCTACACTTGCCCTTTTGTTGCTTCATATACTTCTATTAAAGGTCCCAAATCCACCTTTAATATTACTGATCATTTTGATTGTACTTCTTCTAACGTCATCTACTGTATTCAATGTTCAAGCTGCAACATGCTCTATGTTGGAGAAACTGGCCGCCGATTAGGTGATCGTTTTAGAGACCACCTTTACGACATTCGAAAGAAAGATTTAAATAAACCAGTTGCTCGGCACTTCAATTCTGCTAATCACTCTGAGCTTAATGCTATTGTTTTTGGTCTTTGTTTAACCCACGGCAGCAACCATCATCGCAAAACAAAAGAAATGCGTGTTATTCATTCACTTGGCACCGTTAATCCCCACGGGATGAACGAACGCTTCGCCTACATTTAAGTTTTTTTGTTTTGTTTTTTGTGTTTGTTTTTGTTTTTTTCTTTTCTTTTTCCTCCTTTTTTTCTCACCCATTGTTGCTTTCTATCCTTTTGTTTTCTTTTTGTTTTATGGCTTGTTTTCTTCTTATTGGTTTGTTTTCTCTATCCTCTACTATATAAACATCTCTCTCACTCTTACTTTCTATTGACTTCGACGAAGGACTAACGTCCGAAACGTCAGTCTCTATATTCACTACGGTGTTCAGCTTATAATTCTACGATAACTTGTTTCATTAGAAACACCGACGCAGTCCACGCTAGTGTTCACTAGCCATCATCTACATTTATAAGTCAAGTTCCCGTATGTTTCCCGCTCACACGCGATCTATATTGTGTTTACTTAACTCTCATGCAAAGCATATGTTTGTTACAACTCCTGGTAAAGAGGAAAAATGGATTCGTACCTATAATAAGCTTTGAACAATTATTTAGTGGATTGAATCTGTTATGAGATATTTCTTTAGAATAGAACTCTTCACCTTGGGCGTAATGTTTTCCCATTTCAGACCACGCTCCATTCCCTTGAGAATAAGATTATCTGTTTGAATTGTATCCATATTCATCATGTTCATGTGTCGTAAGTACAACTGGGCCCAAAGCCTGGATATCGCTATCCGGCGGATAAGTCGATGCTGTTTTCCAATATATTTATTCACTGGATAAGATTTATCCGTCGGATAGCGCTATCCACCTTTCGTACAATCGGGCCCCTTTTGAAATGATACTCTAGGAAATGATATACGTTGTTTGAAATGAGGAAACTTTACTTACAACCTAAAATGCTCATTTTTCCAAGATGTAATTGCATTTAAAAGAAAAAACGTATCTGCAAATTGTTAGACCTTCGCCATGGCTTGGATGACCACGTAAAATGGCGGTCCCGTCTCACTAATAGAGACGTTAACATAGAGTTATTTGCTGCAAGGTTATTGGCAATTATTATTAAGCCAAAAACTATTTTCATGAAGAAAGGCTGTTGTACAAGGCTAAAATCTTGTTATTCAGAAAGTTTAACTTGTTTGGAAGTGGAGATGACCGGTGAAAGTGGAAGCTCACCGTTCGTCTCGCTTCGATGCAAAGGCACGGCTACCTGTAAAGTGTTACGTTCCTTGCTTGAGAACTGAAAATATCTTGGTGTTTCTTAGATGACAAGCGATATCTAGAAAAACAAAAGAAAGAAAAGATTATATGTTTATTATAGAAACTGAAACCTCTATAATATCGACACTAAAAATTTGAATTTTTTTCGTTGAAAATTAAGTGTCAATTTAAGACAATTTTACTCACAAATATTACGACTACAAGTTCAATGTTCAATGTGACATAACGCTCAAGTCACACGTTGATTTTTAAGGAGTAAAGAAACCAGAGAACCTGGAGATAACTCTTGTAGCATAGGAGATAACAACACATCAAACAAACTCAATTCACATATGGTGTCTGCAGGGCTCGAAACAGTGCCCGAACTTTTGGAGCCACGGTGGTGAAAGGCGACACGTTAGCAGCGTACGCCACTTATAATACACTGAAAGGAGCGAAGACAGTGCCTGCAGTAAATGTTGTTTTTTTTTTGATACTGCGACCATCTTGAATTCTCTTGTTTTGATTAAGACATTATGTGGAGACAAAGAGGCAAAGGTTGCGACATTTATAGCTGTCAGGGTAATATCCTTTACGCTTTTCAATGAGAAGCACGTGAAGCACATCTAAAAAGCAATTGAATTTGCTGGTAGTTCGAACAACTTGCGAAACACAAAGACTACGAATTATTTGAAAGCGTAATCTCGCCACTCTGCTTTAGATACTTTTTACGTTTGTTCCCTCGCCATCCCATAATTCAAGATGGCCGCTGTATTAGCGAAAAGGTCTATTGTAGATGTATATGGCTCGGGTAGTAACAATTGCCCGTGTTACCAAAGCCTTTAGCCTTATGTCCTTTATGACTTTAAGCCCCCCTCCCCCCTCCCCCAAAGCCCCGTCCCCGCCCTCCCCCCTCTCCTGGATCCGGTTCTGTGACACCAAATCAACAGCACTTACCATTCATAAATGTCGTAATATAAGAGTCTTTTTCTGCTTTCTTGGTACAGAAGATGATGACGAGCGTCATGCGGTAGTCTATTCGAGTCAGGAAATATGTACTTTGAACCCTCTGAAAGATAAAGTTAGGACTTAGGAGAGTGGTTTTAGCAAGATATATAGATTGATACTACAATGAATTATTGGTTGTGTGGACAATTGTAGCGAACTTGCCTCTCCTAGGGTCTTGGGATTGATTATTGTTTGTTAGGTCTCCCTTGATTAGTCAAGAGGTTTTCTGCGGGTTTTTCCCTCCGCAACACCTACCATGTCTAATTCCAATCTGATCTGTGAGTTAGCCGTGTCCTGACTTAGATCAGCCCAAAGGTTGTTTCAGGATTTGATCTGTGAGTTAGCCGTGCCCTGACGTAAATCAGCACAGAGCTTGTTTTAGGGTTTGATCTGTGAGTTAGCCATGCCCTGACGTAAATCAGCCCAGAGGTTGTTTCAGGGTTAGATCTCTGAGTTAGCCGTGCCCTGACTTAGATCAGCCCAAAGGTTGTTTCAGGGTTTGATCTCTGAGTTAGCCATGCCCTGACTTAGATCAGCCCAGAGGTTGTTTCAGGGTTTGATCTATGAGTTAGCCGTGCCCTAACTTAGATCAGCCCAAAGGTTGTTTCAAGGTTTGATCTGTGAGTTAACCGTGCCCTGACTTAGATCAGCCCAAAGGTTGTTTCAGGATTTGATCTGTGAGTTAGCCGTGCCCTGACGTAAATCAGCCCAGAGGTTGTTTTAGGGTTAGATCTCTGAGTTAGCCATGCCCTGACTTAGATCAGCCAAGAGGATTTTTCAGGGTATCGTTAAGATATGAAGTTTTTTAAAAGTAGTACCGTATTCCCAAGAGCATCAAACTTAACCCAACCGGATTTCATATTGACTCACGTTATCAAAGAAGTAGACAATATTGTCCGTGTAGGTGAGATCGTGTCCGTGGTTCTTGTCCATTATGATCGATATGATGTTCGGCCAGTGCTCTACTGGACGCTCCTAAACGAAAAAAAAAAACAACCATCCGACCATCATCAAATATTGGTAAGAAACCATCGTTTTATAGACCAATATTTGTATATGCCTTCCTGACCTATTTATGGGGAGCACAGGTGGCGGGTCGCTGCGCATGCCTGCACACCCGGGTACGAGTCCTGCTGGTCACGGTGTCGTATGTGAGTAGAGTATTTGTTGTTTCTCTCCTGTGCTTCGAGTGTTTTTCTACGGTTTTCCGATCTTTGGGCTTTCACCTAGTTTGGAGCCTAGCTCTGTTGTGATTGTCCCACGTTATGATACAACAGCTAAAGCTTAATAGATTTTTTAAAATACCGATTACTATATAGTACTAATTATAACTAACTTCTGAACACTTCAATTGAACGATCAAATAGCTCACCCCAGGCATGGAGACAATGGCAGGGAATGCCCCAAGGCCTGCGGGTTGGTCCATTTTGTCTTGAGGAAAATGGTAGCCATGACCACGGTATGAATCGAGTCTCTGGGCGTCGAAGAGGATGGAGATGTTTAGCGCGTCTGAACGGCGTTGAAATGCAGTGATCCTATGAATGAAATAAAGAGGAAAATAGAATGAAAAAATGGGATATGACCAGTTGAACCTTTATCAACCCTGAAACAACATCTGAGATGATCAAAGTCAGGGTATAACTAAATCACAGATAGAATAGATTGAATTATGAGAGGGCGAAGCTAGCAGATCACGTGGCAGAGGTTATGTCTACGCATGCTCTATTTCGTTGACTGCTGTAACTCAAGACAGCCGAACTAGTAATATTAATTTAATCTAATTATGAAAAAAACTCGCAAAATGCGGTGAAATTTTGTATTTAGCCGAGAGAAAAATTTAACCAGCTAAGATTTGCGAGTATGACCACAGTCCAGAAATTGAAGGACTGGAAAGTTTAGTAACTTTTGTTATTCATCGCGTCCGATCGCTAGTGACTTTAAAATTTTGCTAATGAGAACAAAACTTACTTGCAAGGTTTTGCTAATGGGCTTAAAAGTTAATTTCGTGCAATGTATGATATTGTTCCCGAGAGATGAAGCGGTAAGCCGTGTGGGATGTGCTCGGAATGATTATATAAGAGCATGCGTAATAGGTGTATACAAGGCTAATTTACGTATTGCGCTTGTTCTCATACGATATTTTCCCCCTTACTTTGTAAGATAGTCTGTAGTCGCTCGTGCGGTGAGGGTCTTCATTTCTGCTTGCGAGGTCTGTGCGCTCAGAATCGTGTAAAAGTACAAAGTGAACTGGAAAAAAGTACATTGAATGGAGTTTCGTTATAATCATTGCATGCTAATCTATTCACCATTCTCATGATGGCTGACGATCGCACGAAAACGAGGAAACCCAGTACGTCACTTGCAAGGCTGAGCAAGGCTGCTCATTCAAAATAAAGGTGGATAACGCGAAAAAACAGGTCAAAACACGAACTAATATTGCGAACTGATGATGAGGTGATCTCGTTTCGTGCGATTGTCAGAAATTATGAGAACGGTGTATATGACAGATCCTAAGTCAAAGAACAATTCATGTTTCAAGAAATATATAGAATTCTCTACAGGACTCTAGCTAATGCGAGCGCAACCTTTGATTTTGCGTGCCCCAATACCAACGGCTTACTAAAGAAAATCCCTGCCTGGTGACAGGTCGAAACTTTTAGGAAAATATTTAAAAGTTTGTAGTCAGAAAAAAAAAGTTTATAAATTATGATTAAAATTAAATTATAATTACCAAACTACCCTGGAGAAAATTAAAAAAGAAACGACCTAACAAACTATAATCAAAAATTTCAAGCCAAGTCTTGGAACCGAGTCGGTCCGAGACCCCAGAGGTAGAAAGCAAGCACACTACTGCTACGTCACCCTTGAATCTACTCAAACCAAAACTGCTTCTGTCAGTCAGTCAGGCTTACCTTAGATACGAGAGATGCTTGTAGTTTACTCAACCACAGGTAAAGGAAAGGTGCTTCTGCTTGTTTCTTGGGTGCACTACTGAATATTGATTTCTTGGTGGATAACGATACGCTCAGCTAAAATGACAGAAATGAAATATATAAATGCATGACTGGATATCATGCTCGTATGGTGCAGCTGCATGGTGATGATGGGTATGATGATGATGATGATGATGGGGATGATGATGATGGTGATGATGATGGTGATGATGATGGTAATGATGGTGATGATGAAGATGATGCTGCTACTGATGATGATGATTGTGATGATGGGTATGATGGTGATGATGATGGGTATGATGATGATGATGATGATGGTGATGATGATGATGGTGATGATGATGATGATGGTAATGATAGTGATGATGAAGATGATGCTGCTACTGATGATGATGATGGTGATGATTATGTTATTGATGATGTTAATGAACTGATGGTGATGATGATAATGATGATGATTATGTTGATGATGACGATGGCGGAATTGATGCAATTCATGGTATTCAAGGCTGGTATCCATTATTAAAGATGAACTCGCCATAGAGAAAATGATAATCATTATGATAGATAACGCACCTCTTTACTGGAGAAAGCAGGCAATAACTGTCCCCATGTCAACAGCTTGCTGTGACTTTCATTCAGATGAAGAAGAGATGAAAGAAACTTCCATTCTGTCATGTCACATTGAGCCTGCAAAGCATGATGAAGAACATCTACCTCTAAACTGAAAAAAAAAACAAAATTATGCAATTTTATAAAGAGATCTGACACTGGTGAAATATGCACTGCGCACGCTCAGAGATGGCGTACGTAACTAAGGGCAACTCATATTTTTGATGCCAGTATTTTAATTGTTTTACAAAATCACAAAACTTAAGAAGAATACTGAAAACTTAAGGTTTTCCTTTTCGCAATAACAAGATAATTTCGATCGTGATACACAGCTGATTTATACAAAAAAAACTTTTGTTTATACAAAAGCAAAGATTATCTTTGAAAATGTCACCACACCTGACATCAACATCCATGCAGCATGGCTAATTTGCAGACAATCACATGCTCGGATTCTATGTAAAGAAATCTAAAAATATCTGTAAAATTTCAAAACGAATATTTAAGAAATAGCCTTGTCGGTTAAAATAAGGCAAAGCTTTAGATGTGATAAATTGCTATTGTTCGCCATTTTGTTTTTTTTCCCAACGCATGCGCAGTGCGTTTTTCACCCGTGTCTAGAGATCCTAGTTTGGAGGTTTATATTAATGGACAGCTCTCCTAATTATGGTGGACAAGACTAACATGAAAACATTTGCATTTGCATTCTCTAGAAGCCTGGTATTTAAGATAATTTCAAATGAGAAAGGTCCATTATTTTTTCAAAACCTAGTTACTCTCTCTGAAGTATCTGTAAAATAAACCATGATTGAAGAATATTTGAAATATCAGGTAGAAAGTTTATCAAGTCAGCAAATTTAAGCTCATTCAAAAACGTATTTGTATCCAGTTTTTCTCGCTCTCCTAAAAAATCAATTTTTTAAATTCTAATTTTATCTTTGGGCTTTAACCTAGTTGGATTCTAGCTCTGTATAAACAAAGAATAAACACAGAATGATTAAGACAACCAGTATGAAATAAAGAATCATATATCCACACAAAAGTAGGAATTACAGGTTTATTTACCTAAAACTTGATTTTAAGGGGTCCAAAATTGGATGGTGGAAGCCCTTTTGGTGTCTGTAAAGAAAAGGTATCAATAGAAACTTGAATACAAGTTTAATGCCTTTGTACTTATATTCTTTTATAAGCATCAAAAAGGATGGATGGATGGATGGATGGATGGATGGATGGATGGATGGATGGATGGAGGGATGGATAGGAGGGATGGGTGGATGGATGGATGGATGGAGGGATAGATGGGATGGGATGGGTTGGATGGGATGGAGGGGATGGATGGAGGGATGGATAGGAGGGATGGGTGGATGGATGGATGGATGGAGGGATAGATGATGTGGGATGGGATGGATGGGATGGATGGGATAGACGGACGGATGGATAATCATATAATATATTTTTTTTACTTTTCAATAATTTCCTCAACAATGCTGATCAAATCAGCATAATTTGAGTTTGGTAGGACTCCAACACTGGCCAAGTTCTCATAACTATAATTTGGTCAAAGAAAAATTTGTTTTTTCCACTATGTGTCACATGCTATAATTATGCCATGTGTCATGTGTCGAGTGTATGTGTCAACTGGGGATCAAACAAATATGTATTTAAGGATACAAGTCTATGAGTTCAAGTCTTGCTTGCACAAATTGAGACAGGTGTCTGCATACTTCAGTCAGCAAGCTGCACTCAACTGGTGGACTGGCCCTTGAATGAGAACTCTGTGCAGTTTCTTCTGTTTTCTTCAGTTCACTTACAAGAACTCTGTAGTTATCTCTTGCAAACTTTAAAAGAATAATGCAGTAGATATAAATGACATTTAAAATAATTTTTTTAAAAGATTAATATACTTTGAATTTAAGTTTACATCCATTTGATTTTTTTTTGGCCCTAAAGATTTATGAGTAATTTAAGATTGAAGGATAATAATAATATAAATTATTTATTAATTTTGTATTAAGTGAATTTTCAACAAAAGTTTTCTCAGCTGGTATAACACCTACCATAATGATTCTTTATATGGTTACTAAAGTTAAGGCACTCTTTCTAGTGCTGGTATTGGTTTTTGAATTTGACTAATTTCCATTTTTTGGCCGCCATTTTGGCAAAGGGTCTATTGGAAGATACTTAAATAAAGAGATATATTTTCATATTTCTTATACATGTGCTGCAGAGTACCAGAGTACACTTGCCCACCCCCCCCCCCCCCCGATTTCACAAGTTTCTGGTAAAACCTTTGTAATAATCCTCCCCCTTCCTAAAATTCCTGGATGATCGGCCAATATGTGATGATCAGTGTTTAATGCTGAACATAACCATAACACATTATTCATCTAATATATATATTACTTACATCTTTTTCTGAAGATTTTCTTAGTAATGAATGAAAGAGAGAAATAATTTTTTTCTGCTCCAGCTAAGTGAGTTAAAATGTTCATGAAATTCTGCCATAACGCACTTGATAAGTTGTTGTAGGCTGAAGGATTCTTTTTTGTATCTCTTTCTTTTTCCTGTCAGTGCAAAAATAATAAAAACACATGAATTTTTTAAAAAGTCAACTATTCAATTCCAAATTGATCATAGAATATGGGCCACAGGTCTCACTGGCTATTACGACTCTTCTCAATCACATGTGCAAAATTGTACAATTTTCTCTCTTGACAAAATAATGCAAAGTTTCCTAAAGTATGTGCTTATGAAATGTTGTGAAAATGCCTTGATTGACATCCACCGAAATCAAGTTAGCATATCCATGGGGGAGAGGGGGGCAAGGATCCAGGGCCCCCTCTTAGTGATAACAAAATGGAAAATTTTAAGATTTTATAGTAAAATGTAAAGTTGGCTTTTTATACTGTTATCCTTTTGTATAAAAAAAAAGAAAGAAGTAACATGTTTAGCCATTTTTATTGGTTTGGCATTTTGGAAACAAAAACAAAATGGTGTATTTTTTCATTTGCTTACCCACCCCCCCTCCCCTCCCCTTTTCCCCCTTCACAAAATCCTGGGTTTGTAGCGAAAGCAAATTGAATGATTATACATGATCGTGCAATACTCCTTTTTAAAGTTCCATTTAGCAACCACAAATAAAGTTCCTAGGCGAGGTTGGAGTTTCCCGGCATAGCAAAACTACAGTTATCACGTGCGGAAACTCCAGCCTTGGCTAGGAACTATCATTGAATGGAACTGTAAAACTATTGGGAGTATTGGGAAATGTTGTTGTAGTTATATGCGCTAATGTTACCATGCATGCTTGGTTTTTAAGACGAGCTTGATTTCTTTTATGCTAGTTTTGGTCACTCACCACTTGGTCTTTAGCTTTTTCAAAAGCAAACTGACTCAAGGCATGAAAAAAGCTTTCTAACAATGCTCTTTCTCTGGAAACTGGTGGAATAGGACTAGATGAACGAGAACCTTGCTGTGAACCCTGATTGGCTGAAAATAACAATATCAGGAATAAATCTGTTAGGAAATCAGATATCAATTTGGACAGCACTCTAGTTGGTTGAAAAACTACAATTTAGGGGCCTTTTATTTTATTAGCAGTTACGTAATTTTGAGAAATTGTTGTCTCTACAATGGAGGGGGAACCTTCGCGCGGTTATGTTCGTAAAGCTTTCAAATGAAAAAATTAAGCTTATTTTATAACGTAATTTTAATCGTAAATCAATCAATATTTACGACTTTATTGTACTAGTAAGTACGTACATACACCTTATAATTTAATAATCTTTTTCAATGTGATGCTTTTAATTGAAAATTCTAACGTATTCTTATAGGAAGTAGAGCTAGGAAGTATTGAAAAACTGTTCTCACCATTTGAAGCTTCTGCCATCTCCTTTCACAAGCACACAACGACAAATCCCTATAAATTTGCGCTCCTTACTATTTCAGCTTACCCAACATAACTAAAATGCGCCTTACGAAACTTTCAAAATACAAAGAACATCCTTTAAACTGCTTTTAATCTTATAAACTCATTTTTCACACTTCGTCCGCCATTTTGTTTTTTGGTGAAGCGTAACATATTGATTAGGTGCCAGGACCTCACGGGTTGGTAGTAAGTCACATGAGTCATCATGGAGTCGACAGTACAAAAGAAAACTGTGGGTAAAAATCCTCAACTCTTGGTAAGAAAAACTTAATTTTTAACCCTAAAATGTCACGAAAACTCCTCCTAAATAATTTATCTCACATCTTAGATACTTATTCTATCCATACATATCTTTTTTATTCGTTGCTAACGCTTTTAAAAGTACAAATTTCTTTAAAAAAACATTCCGGTTTCGATCTTCTCTGAAATGAAATCTTTAAGCTTACTAGTTATATATTCGTATCTGATGACAATTATTAATATTTAATGGCGTTGTTGTATTCGTTCTACTACTCTTGATGGTAGAGATGTAGAACTTTTTCCCGTTTTACTTCGATGTCCTTGAGGCTGTGTGGCTGTCTTAGGTATTGTATCGCGGTACACTACTTTTTATTGACCTTTGAAATTTAATTCCATTATCAGCGAGTCTGGTGTCTTTAATATTGCAGATCTGTCCTTGCATTTTTTCGCAATTTTAAAGGTATAACTAATAGCTTAGCTGCATCTATAACTCTTATAGAATATGACTAGTGATCTTTAACTTAAATCACAAATATCAAAACCTTTACACTAATACTTATATATGAAACCCTAATAAAACGTTTAATGTTTTTTAGGTAAGTTGAGTAAATAAGTGATCCATTCTTTACAGGTTCTTTGAAAACTGAAGAGAAAATATTGAGATAATTAAGCCACAATGACATTTGAATTCTCAATGCTGAAATGAGAGGAGTGTTATTGTTCATTCTTGTTTCACATACCTTCATTTTCGTTTCCAACCTCAATATTTTGTATATATATGTATGGATATTATTATATTATATTGCATATATATAAATATATATATATGGATATTACATTACATGGGCACTTTCAGATACGGAATTTATCGTTGAGTGTTGAGGGGATATCTCACCAAGTTAATGCAGCTAATGAGTAGGATAATCCCTTTCTCCAAGCAGCCTTGTATTATCCTGTTTAAATATTATGTTTTTATTGACTGAATCGGAGGGCATACAGGAAAAAAAATTGGCTCAAGGTGATGCTGTACGGACTGAGCGTGATTTCATATACCCTGTTCCAGAGTAGAATTGCTGAAAACATACCCTGTTTGGCAGCACATACCCGTATAGGGAATAAAGGGGAGTACCCCCCCCCCCTGGAATAAGGGGTATTAGTCCAGTTCTCTCCACTTCAAACAAGCTCAGCCAGCATATGTTATATAATCACAATATAATGAGTATTCATCTGGCTAGTCATGGTCATGCCCAACCACTTCAGCTGGATCAACATCCATCTAGGTCCAACTAGGTCAAGAGGACTGGTCTAAAAGTTGCTTGGCCAGACAAATGATAATTTTGGCCAGGCAATTTTTTTAATTTATTGGTTGCTATTTTGAGTCTGTTAAATATACTGAATATATGCTATTTGTCTAGTCAAAATGTCAGGATATCAGCGCCTAGATGCAGTGATTGCTACAACAGATATAAACATGGAAAACGAAAATCAACCCACTGGTGAGTATAGTACTTTACGCCTTACAGCAAGCTCAATAAATGATTACATATAATGGTACCTCATTAAGTAAAGACCTTGCCTGGTTCCCATGGTCTAAATCGATTTGATTCAGTTAAGCATAACATTCTATCTGAGAAAATTAAGTCTTTATCTCTGAATAAGTATATTATCAACTGGTATCATAGTTTTCTTTTAGATCGCCTACAGTGCAATGTGGTTTCTAATGGGAAGGTTGGTAAATGGAAATTAGTAAATAAGGGTACTACCCAAGGCAGTGCAAGTGGTCCCTATCTCTGCAGCATATTTATAAATGATTTAACAATATATTGAGATGGTGTTTCTTAAATGGTTAAATATGCAAATGATACCACTCTAATTGCTCCTGTCATTGTAAATAATGACAATTTCATTGATAATTTGATTGTTAAAGGCTTTAATGAGTGGTCCTCTAATAACCATATGTCTAGCAATAACAGTAAATGCAAGGAATTAATATTTAGGAAAAAGGCAATTCTGAGAGGTGAATGATCAAGTTTAAGGATTTCCACAATGCAGTAGTCTTAAGATTTTAGGGTTCACTTTCCAGTCTAATAGCAGATTTGATGAACATGTCAAAACAATTTTAAAGAGCTTAGATAAGTCACTTTTTGTAATAAGATCTCTTAGAAAAGAGGGTTTTAATCAAGCTAAAGTAGACCATTTGTTTAAAACAATAGTACTTCCTAAATTAAGATACAGACTTTCTGTCTACGGGGCTTCTAAGCCAGAGTTAACTATTATTCAGAATTTTTTAGATAGATGTGCTAAAAGACGTTACATCTCTACTAATTTCAACATTTATGACACATTAAGAAATAGTGATGAGCAAATTTTAGATAAGATTATAAATACCTTTTGGCCTCACCTTTTGGCCTCAATAATTCCTAAGAGTCTTAACATTACAGTCTTAATCTGCATTGGCTACCAATTGAATCTAGAATTAAATATAAAATCCTATTACTTACTTTTAAAGCTCTTCATGGCCAATCTCCTATCTATATCCGGGAACTCATTTCAGTGTATAAACCGAACCGTAATCTTCGTTCTGCATCACAAGTTCTTCTATCAGCACATTCTTATAATCTTAAATCTTATGGTCATCGCTCCTTCTCTGTGGCTGCTCCTGAACTCTGGAACTCACTTCCAATATCTCTCCGAAATGCATCAAGTCTAGCCTCATTCAAAACTGAACTTAAAACTTATCTCTTCAAATTAGCATATTCTTTATAAATTATTTTATTTTGTCGTTGTCTCTGTCGTTTGTTTACTAGCGCTTAGAACAGATTTGTATTTGCGCTTTATAAATAAATATTATTATTATTATTATTATTAGAAATATCTCTTGTCCAAAACCAAAGATTTCTACAGAACGTTTTAAAAATTCTTTTAATGATAGATTAAATTTTAATCATAATTTAGCTTTTTAGTGTCGTTTTTATAATACGTAATATAATAAGTTTATTTATTTTTATATCATATTTATTAATACTGTATTAGGTATTTGTAAATTTGATGTGTATTTCACCAAATGTAATAAAGACTTTATTATTATTATTATTATTATTATTATTATTATTATTATTATTATCATGCACATGTGTTTTCTATTTCTTCAAGACATGACTTTAAAAGAATATTTAACTGTCATTCTATCTATAGGCGTGGTCATCGCCAGTAGTAAACTTACCGCAGAAGCTTGTGAAGTTAGAAACCAGACAGTCAACTGGCAATCTTATGTACAGTAAGTCATTGACTTCTGAGGAGTACATCTGGGAAATAATATTTTATCTGACCAGCAAACAGAAGGTCTTGGGTTGAAATCCCACCTGGAGCTCGGAATCTTTTTTTTTTTGAGGAAAATTTGCTTAATACTTACATGCATGCATCAGTTTGTTGTTGAATTTTTTACTATGTGTCACTTGGGGTAATATCTTTGTTGGCTGTGAAAAGACACCAAGTCTTGATCATTTGTCAAAGCAACTATGACGTCATATGCTATATATATATATATCCCAAGAATACTAGAAAATGCAAGTGCCTCATGTGATATTCCTTTCCATTCCATGTGTGGTGTGGTGTGGTGTGGTGTGGTGTGGTGTGGTGTGGTGTGGTGTGGTGTGGTGTGGTGTGGTGTGGTGTGGTGTGGTGTGGTGTGGTGTGGTGTGGTGTGGTGTGGTGTGGTGTGGTGTGGTGTGGTGTGGTGTGGTGTGGTGTGGTGTGGTGCAGTGCAGTATTGTGGTGCAGTGCGGTGTGGTGTGGTGTGGTGTAGTGAAGTGTAGTGTAGTATTGTGTGGTGTGATGTGGGGTTGCGCAGTGCAGTGTGGTGTGGTGTTGTGTGGTGTCGCGTAGTGCAGTACAGTGTAGTATAGTGTATGTACATGTATGTATTGAGAATATTTGATAAAGTAATGTGTTGTTATGTTGAACAGAGGTCAGATGATAAGCCAAGACGACTACCATGCCATAGCAGATTATGACTGTATGGGAGAAGAAGAAAAAAATATTATCATTCAAAACAAAGGAGAACAGGTATAACTTAAGTCCTTTGTTTTATGAAGTTACCAGGGGCAGATCCAGCTATCTCAGAAAGGGGGGGCCATTCAGTCCTGTATACATCGACCACCAGAGGTGGGAACAACTAGGGGGATCTGTGGGCATGTTCCCCCGTAAAATTTTGAAATTGAGATCCTGAGAAAAGTGTATTCCAGCATTTTGGGGGATTTTGACTAGGATTTTTTTTATTCTTTCTTTTTGCTCTCCGCTTTTTGTCCCTTTTTATTCAGCAAAAGAGGGGGCCACGGCCCCTTCAGCCCTCCCCTAAATCCACCCCTGGTTACCACCTTACCTGCTTGAGAGAGACAAGGGTCAACAAAGTATGTCATAGCTTTTTTAAACACAGTGAGACTTTGAAATTGAGAAATTTCGAATTCTCTTGGGGAGTCTCATTTTTTAGTCATATTTAAACATAAATATTTATTATAGCTTAATATATGTTATCGTAGGGTACAACTACTAGCCAACTGAATAAAGTTTATACTTTAAATTATACTTTCCCTAGCATCTCTCAATTAACTGGACTGTGAGTATCCCATCTAGCCATAACCCAGTGATTCATAACCCATAATTCAGTGATTGAATATTGGAATTTAGAAGTTGATTTTTGCAGAAGGAGAAAAAACTGGAGAACCTGGAGAAAAACCCTCAAAGCATAGAACTTTCAAAATTAGTACAACGAGAATTTTTTTTGTATTTAATATTTTATTAATCACAGCTTCTGGAACTTTTTAACAGCTTGCCAAGACTTGTTTATCCTTATTATCAAGACTAACAAGAGATCAAACCATTAGGTATATACTAGTCTTGGTGGATGACCTGTTGAATGTAAGTATATTAGACAAACTAAAAAATAAGTGTGTTTTCTGTTCCATGAGAAAAATACAATATAAATTATGAGCTTACTGGGAACCCTGTGGTGCATTTGGGAATAAAAAATAATAATAGTGTCGGCAAAAGTCGGCATGAAGATAAGGGTTAGTCGGCTTTCATTTTAAAAAGTTTTTTAAAGAAAAAATTAAGGAGTATAGATTTGAGCCAAGTGTTGTCTTCCAGAAAAATATTGTAGATTTTTATTCAGTTGCATTCTTTTTCATAAAACTTCTCTAGATTCATGAAGAATTGAAATTATAAATGGCATCTCTGTACAATATAAAAAAGAGAAACCCTAGATGTTTTATTTTTACATCTTAGGAGGACAAAGGAAGAGTAGCTATTTTCCATGATTTCGCCAAGAAGTAAGTAAAACAATGATAATGTCAGGACATCTTCAAGGAATATAAAATGAGTATGCATTTCTCAGTGCTGTGATACAATCATGCTGAGAGCTGTAGAGCACAAGGGAAGCAAGCTTAGAAACATGAGGCATAGCTTTTCAAGTGTTCATTGTACAATGTTTTTATCACAATACATATATATTAAATGAAGGTAAATGAAGTTATTATAAAATTTCTTTTTTTTGTCATTCAAGGAATAATGTCAATCTGTGGTCATCGTTTTTCAGTCTGCTTAACAGACAAGATCAGTTCATTATCAACCAGGTAAGCTTTGCCGGCCACTAGATGGTATTTTATTCTTTAATTAATACTGTAATGCTTAAAGACCAGGATTAATAATTTAAATAGAAAGAGTTGTAACAAATGTGATTTGTTTGAGTTTTTGCATGAACCAGCATATGCACTCTATGATGACAGAGATGATGATAATGTTGATAGTGGGAGTGACTGAATATGATCATAACGATGATGATGATAATGATGATGAAGATAATGATGATGATGATAATGATAATGGTGATGATAATGATAATGGTGATGATAATGATGATGATGATAATGGTGATGATGATGATATGATTATTATAATGATGATGATGATAATGATGATGATAATAATGATGATGATTATTATTATCATAATGATGATGATAATAATGATGATGATAATGATGTTGATGAAAATGATGATGATGATAATGATGATGTTGATGATGATGATAATGATGTTGGTGATAATGATGATGATTATAATGATGATTATAATGGTGGTGATGAAGAGGATAATGATGCAGAAAATAATGATAATACATGTAAAAGTACATTTTTCATGCTGTTGCTTTGATTGTAGGCTGCTGTGATGATTATTATAATGATGATGATGATAATGATGATGATGATGATAATAATGATGATTATTATCATAATGATGATGATAATAATGATGATGATAATGATGTTGATGAAAATGATGATGATGATAATGATGATGATAATGATGTTGGTGATAATGATGATGATTATAATGATGATTATAATGGTGGTGATGAAGAGGATAATGATGCAGAAAATAATGATAATACATGTAAAAGTACATTTTTCATGCTGTTGCTTTGATTGTAGGCTGCTGTCATTACAGCTAAACTGGCATGCTGGGGTAAAGCACGACTGCCTGATAATGATCAGAATTTCTTCTTGAAGTGGCTCCAGGATCAACTAACAAGCCCAGTAAGTTTCAGTGTTTGGTGTTCAGTGTATATACCCTGACATACACCTCAATGACCATCTTTTACCTAATAAGTGATTCAGACAACAGCTATCCATGTGCTGAATACTAATTGAATTTTTAGAGTGCCTCACACTCATTGACTCACTTTTTCAACTATCTCCCTTTTTCTCAGTTTTAATTTTAACTTATTGAATTTAGAATGTAACTAATGTTTTTACCATATATAAATAAAGTTTTCTGTCTGTCTGTCTGTCTGTCTTCCTTCCTTCCTTCCTTCCTTCCTTCCTCCTTTCCTAACTTCTTTCCTTTCTCCATACCTCCCTGCTTCCCTGTCTCTTTCCCTACCTTCATTTGTTCACTTCTTCCTTCCTCACTCATTCATTCATTTGCCAGGCATTTTTTTTAATTCTTATTCTTCCAATCTCAGACCCATTCTTTTACTCACATATTCACTCAATCTTCCATTTTCCCTCCTAGGAATGTGAGTATCTTCATAGTATTGCACAGTGTCTACAACTGATGGTGAGGATAGAGTCTTACAAACAAGCCTTCTTCAAGCTGGAGGGCATCACTAGGTAATCATCTTCAGTTCTTTAATCAAGCCTGTTATAAACCTTGCTTTCTGATTGGTTGAGAGTACGCAGCATGCATGCTTCCTTTCTATTTTGATATTCATATCCAAGATAAAGAAGTGAAAAAAACAGCTGTGTTGATTGGTAGAACATTTGAGAAGTGTTGAGAAGCAGTTCCACTACGAGTCAGTTAAACAGTACTTCCTTTCTGATTCAACACTACTGGTCAAAAGACCGGCAAGACATTGATTTGACCTGACAAGTTACAATCTGACCAGACATTGTTCGATGACTGGTCCTTATTTTAAGCCCTCTATAACACACTAATTAATTTTTCAATACCACACTCGTTTTAATAGATATTGCCATTAATTCACCACTTCTGTTTGACACCTTCAGCAAAATCACAAGATTGATCTTACTGTCATTTGCACACGTCCACCCCAGACACAAATCAAGCTGTGTAGTTTGCAATAGACTTCTGTCAATCATTCATGTTGAAGCCATTTTAACACGTTTGGATCAGTGAGTTTTTCTATCAAAATTTCTCAGTCAGATATCACGAAGGAAAGTTCCGAAAGAGTTTGAGTACATCCAAGTAGGATGAGGTGTTTGATTGACAGTAGTCTATTGCAAACTACACAACATGAGTTGTGTCTGGGGTGGCTGCGTAGTAATGCAAACGGCGGTAACCAATAATAGGCTTGAATTTTTGACAGTTTACATAGTTGGATATTAAAACTGTACACCACATGCACACACATTTTCTATCTCTTACTGTAGATGAATACCGATTATTTCTTGTGTATTTTGATCTAGTGTTGTAGCCACATTGTTGAGGAGTAACATTGGGTTCCAGCTTCAATATCAGCTAATATTCACATTGTGGTTGCTCTCCTTTGATCCAAGAATTGCCGAGCGAATGGTTGGGTAAGTCCTCAATGCACAATGCTAGAAACTTTCTATACCCCACCATGGAGGAAATCGTATTTTCCCATGAGAGGGGGAGGGGGGTTTGGGTCCAGGAAAAAACGAATTAAAAAGTATATATGGAAGAAAATTTATTGGTGGGGTATGGAAATTTTCTGGAACCACACATTGGCAAAAAAATCTTTTTACATTTATTTTTGTAATTATGAGCGCAACATGCTTTCAAATGTCTTAACTTTTGGGTTTCTGTCAAACAAAAAATACCGATAAGATCAAAGTGAAAACCAGGTGCATTTACTTGAAAAAACGGAAAAACAAATGATATGAGCCGTACCGATTGTAAAGTTCCAGAAAACCCAGTCTTCCGATTGAGGTAGTTCACTCTTCCTGCATTGTTTTGGTACATAGGTGTCGTAAGTCAAAGTTTCCCGCTCTTTTCCTATCATTAGCAAACAAATTTAACCCGATGGACTGGTTTAAGCAGCCCCGTATTCATTCTTAAATTGTTTATCCATTGCTCAAACTTGGCGATAGTCAGCTAGTCAAACTTAAGTGAACTTTCGTTTAGTTTTAGCGAGCGAAATTTGCTAAACTAATAGCCAATAATATAATGATTATCATCATCATCGTCACTATCACCACCATCATCGTCACCATTATCGTAATCCTTAACACCATCATTACTATTATCATTATCAACATCCTCATTATCATCAAAATCGCCATGTCATCATCACTAGCATTCGCCCGGAATAACCTCGTTCCCAAGCACTATAACTTATCTATATTTTCTATATCATCAACATAATCATCATAATCATCATCACTATCATCGTCACCATTATCGTAATCCATATCACCACCACCACCACCATCATCATCACTATCATCATCGCTATCATCATCATCCTCATCCTCATCTTCATCATCATCGCCATCACTATCATCGTCACCATTATCGTAATCCTTAACACCATCATTACTATTATCATTATCAACATCCTCATTATCATCAAAATCGCCTTGTCATCATCACTATCATTAAGATAATCATCATCATAATCATCATTATTCAGTAGACCATCTTCTTAATGCATACACATCGTATATTTCTAGGAATAATGCAGTGATTCCAGTGTTAGCAGACATTCTGAGGGAGTCAGAGAAAGAAAAGGTCATAAGAATCATTATTGCAACTATGAGGGTGAGAAACTAAGGATTATTTACTAGTACGACCTACAGTCAAGTCCTAACACTTGTCCTTAACCCTTGTTGGCTGGAGTCTTGTTAAGATCACTAATGCTGAACAGGATGAAGGGTAGAGACAAGAAAAAGATTGGATCCACTGGTCCTTGAGGTTGGGGGTTGAGAACAGGACCCTACCTGTGAAAATAGAATTGCGCCTTTTGTTGTGAAGAGGGATGATGATGATGACGTATTTAAATGTGATAGCTAGAATAGAGACTTTGATGCCAGATTAACAGTTTTGGTTTGTTCTCGTCGCCGCTGCTGCTACTGTTATTATTTTTGTTGTTGTTGCTGCAGTTGCTGTTGCTGTTGCTGTTATTGTTGTTGTTGCTATTGTTGCTGTTATTGTTATTGCTGCTATTGTTGTTGCTATTGTTGTTGCTGTTGTTGTTGTTGTTGTTGTTGTTGTTGCTATTGTTGCTGTTATTGGTATTGCTGCTATTGTTGTTGCTGTTGTTGTTGTTGCTATTGTTGTTGCTTTTGTTATTGCTGCTGCTATTGTTATTGCTGCTATTGTTGTTGCTATTGTTATTGCTTCCGTTATTGCTGCTCCTGTTGCTGCTGCTGTTGTTATTCTTGCTGCTGTTGTCGTTTTCGTAACACACCACCACTAATATTGCCACTCTTATATTTTTTAAAGAACCTTATCGAGAAACCAGAAGAGAAGAAACGCGAGACATCCGTGGCTCTCATCCAAAACAAGCTTCTTGCAGTAAGTAAAATATACATATCAAGAGTAAACCGAAAGTCTTTAGCCTTGTATTCACAAGAAGAATGTTCGCTCGCGCTGCCATTTTTTATTTGGGAAGTTATTTTCTCGTATTACACAATGTTACAGGTTGAATATTTAAAATTATCTCATTTCAGGTCTTATCGATACTGAACGGCAAACCATGGGCAGATGAAGACATCCAGGTACTAGAACACTTTTGTTGAGTTACTGTTAATTTGTTATTGTCACTGTTCGACTTATAGATCTGACCATAACGTATTTATTTCCCAGGAGGATATTGAATACATCTACGAAAAGTTGAATGAAATCGTGCAAGATTTAAGGTAAATATGATTGGTTAATGATACTAGTTTATCGAAGTGGTACCGGCTAGAGTATCTGCTCGGAAGTAACCGATTTCATTATTTACAAAACTTATGTTTGATCAACTATTTTGTTCCCAGTAATTTTGATGAGTACGCGGCTGAACTTCTATCAGGGAGACTGGATTGGAGTCCCGTGCACAAATCTGAAAAGTTCTGGGTAAGGATACATTTTCTTTTCTTATTTTTTCTTCATTCATTTATTTATATATTTGTCTCTCGCTGATGATTTTGCTTTTGCTGATGATGATATTGACGATAATGCGGGCTTACGAAGAAATCAAAGTTATGGTGGTGATGATGTTGTTGATGATGATGGTGATGATGGTGACGATGTTGATGATGATGGTGATGATGATGATGATGATAGTGGTGATGATAGTGGTGATGATGGTGATGATGGTGATGATGATGGTGATGATGATGGTGATGACGATGATGATGATAGTGGTGGTGATGATGATGATGATGGTGACGATGATGATGATGGTGACGATGATGATGGTGATGATGGTGACGATGATGATGGTGATGATGGTGATGATGATGGTGATGATGATGGTGATGATGATGGTGATGATGGTGACGACGATGATGATGATGATAATTGTTCCAATGATGTGACAGCAAACCTAGTCATCCTCGTCAAATAGTCCTCAATCCCAACTAAAGACCCCCACCCCCTTTAGAATATATGTACTGTTGACTTCTTATCATCCACTAACACAACATGACCCTCGCTTGTAGCTTCAAGCCCAGCCACACCCAATACAACCTCATGACCGACATCCCTCACGTACTCGCCCGATTCGCTAAATACAAAGATATGTTTGCTGTGATGATCAGAAACTAGAATCTCTCCCGTGCATGAATCATAGGCTATTCCGACCGGTCGAAAGGATATTCCGTCCACTGAAATATTTCCGTGCAATCCACTTTGATTATAAACACGTATACATCCATGTCTTGCATCTGTTACTAGGACGTTACCATCGTCTGTCGAGGCGATGTGTGAACTGTAGATTTCTGATACATCTGTAGGGAAGCCTAACTCCTCTCTACCAAAGTTACAAACGTATTCGCCCGCTTTACTAAACACATGCACGCATTTCATTCCGATATCCGATACCAGAATACGTCCGTCACAGTCAACATGGATTCCAGAAAAGTTTGACATCCTATCTTGGTATCTTCCTGGTTTATCGATGACTCGAGACTTGGTCTTTGAGCCCTTTTCCAAGACATGAATGCGGTTTGATACAGAGTCGCACACATAGATTGTATCTTGAGAATCTACAGCTACACCTCTTGGTCTAATTGGAAGATCATCTTCATCATCATCATAGGCGGTCAACTCAAAGGCCTCTATGAAAGTACCGTTACAGGACCATACCACTATTCTACTGTTGTTAGTATCGGAGACTATGAACTGCCCGAGACTATTTATCGCAATGTCAGTAGGCTGATTAAGTCCTTCCTTTCTCGAGGCGCACCTACCGAAGTTCCAATAATTGAACGATGCGAATTCCTGATTATGTATTGGGTGTAGCCACCTATCTTCTGTCCGCACAAGGGGCCAGTGTAAAATATCTGACTTCGATGGTAGTCGCTTGTTTATTGCGCATGCGTGGATGTAGTGCCAAGCTGTTCGATGTACAGACGCGATGGAGCGAAGAATCGCCTCTCGTTCCTCGAAGTGAAACCGTTTCAAGAAATTAGAACTCAAACTTTTGCCGAAATGTACCCTGCAGGATTTCGTAACCAGTGTCATACTGTTTAGCTCAGTTAATGCTTTTTTACACAACGGGATAGAAATTTCTGGGTCCTCAAAGTTCTCAAGTAAAATTGCTGCAATCTTGACCTTGTAGGCTAAAATTCGATCCTCGTCGCCCATGCCTTGGTTACTGACCGCTCGTGTAGCACTCAGCGAAGCTTGTTTGAAGTTCTCTTTTGCTTTCTCGATGGTTTTGCTGCTCTTTACGTTTTCTCTGTAGCTGTGTTGAACGTGCCTCTCGACGACTTTCATTAGCTGCTCGCCATTACGTGTCATGAAATGTGCTCTCTTTAATGTTTCCATCGCTTGTTTACATTCGCTCTCCTTTTCTCTTCTGCGCTCTCTCTTCTCTCTTTCCTCCTTGCTGTGGTTTATGTGATAATAAAGGAGTTCAATCCCATCGTTAAAGTAGGTGATTGAAGCAATGAGATCTTGTCGAACCAATCCCCGGAGCATCGATTTGATATCGTGCAGCTCACGGATGATCATTTCCCTGAAACGCAGCTCTGTGATGTCGCCGTCTCGAAGGGAGTTCGCAGCTTCATCTTTGACTTTATCTAAAAAGCATTGGACTGTTATCTTCAAGATTTGCGCCAAAACAACCTCGGCCATCACGAAATGCTATATTTCCTCTGTTTACCTCAAACGAAGAATTTTTATATCAATTCTTTGTGATGTTTTTTCATATCATTGCTATTACGCGTGACCAATTTCAGGGTGTTGATCTCTCCTGAACAAAAGAATATCATCTAATAATATTACACGATTTCTAGGAATTACCGTATCTTGTAATATTTATTTTGGGATCACTGTTTTGACTTATTCCATAAAAAGAAACTAGACTCCGCAGACGTCCTTAGTGTCTGTCACGCAACGTTTCCCTTCGTAAATACCACAGAAAGCAAAAGATTATTAAAATATTTATCTTGCCTCTGTGAACTGTTCTTTCCAGTACCGATTTTAGTCCTTGTAGTGCTATAAGTATATATAAGAGATAAGAAATAAGAGATATAAAAATGTTGTGTATAAGAAAAAATCAAATATGTCGTTATGGACTCCCTGTGTTCAGATAGACCTGAAGTGAAAGTCTTGTGAAGTGAAAGTTTCCTGTTTATGTCATGAAATCATCTTTTTGTTTTACCCTACATGAAACCTCTACTACTTTTGTTTTATTAAAATGATATAAAATATGATTTCCACAGAGTGGCTTTTCTTCCACTGAAATTCCAATTGAAATTTAAAAGTTGTTTTTTGCGAAGCGAGGTAAACCGGAGGGCCTGGAAAACCCTGGAAGGCACAGGAGAGAACCAACAAACAACTCTACTCACATAAGACTGAGCCTGGTGGGACTCGAAGACCGCTACCCCATCCGAGCTTTCCAAGTAGTAAAATGTAGTGGTCATAAATTTTGGTATTTCTCTGAAGTTTGAAGAAAAGTAGTTTTTCTTGTAGCATAACAGCACTGAAAAATACTGCTATTTTGAAGGATAAAGTTTTGCTATTTTTTTGTCCACAGAGAGAAAATGCACATCGCTTGAACGAGAAAAACTACGAATTGCTAAAGTAAGTATTCAATGCGAAGTTTTCGGATTAGTTATTGGTTTATTCGTCTTTTTCCTTTTTATTTTTCTTGTAATTCTTTCGCTTAGCAGCAACGAAGATAAGTGATCTGTTAGTACGACTTCCGGTTGAAATGGCTTCCGGTGGGCACGGTTTAGGTTATTTATAGAATATAAATTTTAAAATGTCCAGTTTTCGTTCTTGTCTGTGCCTTTGTCTTATCAGGTCATCTATTATTGTAGGAAAAGCAGAATTTTTTTAAATGTTGGCCGCTAAATTTTTTGTAATGCGAGGCCCACAAAAAATTAGAGAGAAATATTACAAATTATATCGAGAAAAAGTGGGATTTATTTTCTTCTAGATTTTCGGTGAGCCTTGCATCCAAGTTGGTCTTGAAAAAATGGTTTGCAAAAGAATGGAAAAAATAAATAAATAAACGAAAAATGCGATTTTTCTCCAAATCTCAGGAGAAAGAAAATGCGATTTTTTCAACAAACACAAAAATCGAGTTGCATATTGTTTGATTCAAGAGATTTTGATATAATTAATTTTAAAAATAGCTTCTAACTAAAGGAATCACACGACCAGGAGATGGTCTTTTATTTAACCTTTATATCCACAGATTTGTCACTTTGCACATGACAGGAAGTGAAAGTGCACTTCCGGTGTCTTGTCTTCTCAACTACTTTTTCTGAGATGGTGAATTCAATGCGATTTTTTCAACAAACACAAAAATCGAGTTGCATGTTGTTTGATTCAAGAGATTTTGATATAATTAATTTTTAAAATAGCTTCTAACTAAAGGAATCACATGACCAGGAGATGGTCTTTTATTTAACCTTTATATCCACAGATTTGTCACTTTGCACATGACAGGAAGTGAAAGTGCACTTCCGGTGTCTTGTCTTCTCAACTACTTTTTCTGAGATGGTGAACGTGGTTCATTGAGGTCTAGATTGGATACAAGCATCTTACATTGTATTGTTTGTACCCAATCTAGACCGCAATGCATCCTGTTTATCCAAATAATTTTTTTTTTTGGGTTTGTTCAGTTTTTTAGATTTCATGGGAATTTCCTTGTTCTCTTTTCAGGATTCTTAATTACTTAATGGAGTCCTCAACAGATCCCACGACTCTTTGCATCGCTGCTCATGACATTGGAGAATATGTGAGACACTTTCCTCGAGGAAAGACGTATGTAAAACTGTTACTGTTTTTTTAAAAATTTATTTATGATGTTACTTTTTACAAACACAGAATATTTAAAACTTATTAGACATTTAAGAGTGAAATATTTGTGAATATTTTCCACTCGTATTTCACCCGAAAATAACAAATAAGTTATTTATTATCCAACTTGAGCTTACTTTTTATCAAAGAGAAGGTTTCAAAACGAATATTCTAAAAAAAAATAGTTTTCAAAAGCGTTATTCTACCGTACAAACTACAAGAGTAAAAATATCGCAGGATATTTAAACTCTCTCCAGGCTTTCTCCAGCGTTAAGCTTATTTAGTACTATGAAACAAAGCGATATCAATAATATGTTATTCCCCACTTTGCAGCCCAGGCCAAATTGACGCTTTTACCATATATCATTGGAGTTGAGAGTTGTGTGTCAGGAATATATCCATGTAGTAAAGAGTGTCTATGTAAGATAAAATTTAATTAAATTTTTTATTTATTATTAATATATATTTAGTGTTATTGAGTCTTTGGGCTGTAAAGTGAAGGTGATGAAGATGATGACCCATGATGACCCCAGTGTCAGGAAAGAAGCTTTGTTAGCTGTACAAAAGATCATGGTACACAATTGGTACGTATGGGGGCACATTATACAAGGGGGGCGTATCCAGGACTTCCCATGGGGACTCGCGGAAGAGTTGGATTGGCATTGCAGTGCATTGTGGGGCTGTTTTAGCGGACATATTCCAAGATGGCGTCTGTGGCGTCTATCAAAATTTGACGACGCGCTGAAATGCAAATAATCATTGCACCCAAATAGACCTTATTCGTCTTGGTACAATATTAACCCATTTCACACCACTTGTCATTCCCTTGAGAATCTTTGCTTAAGTCGTATTCATATGTCTTCCCATGTGCCACCATTAAACAAAGAAACATTAAAAAAATTCTAGGGATTAACACGTGGTCTGAATGCGAAAACATTGCAGTACGACAAATGAGGTCCATGAAAAAACACCTTTCGTGCGAATTCTTGTTCAAGATAGATTTAAGTTTAACATTTTTTATTTTTCATATTCTGATTATAGCTTCTACTTTGAATAGTATTTTAAGCATAAACTTTTTCTTTTTTAGGGAATATCTTGGTAAACAGCTCAAGGATGTATAATGAAGATTTTAAATCAAACTATTCCAAATGAATTCAATATTATAATACTAGTAAATGATCAACGGATCGGTATGAGTGAAGGTAGAATGATTTCTTTCCGTGCTTCCCAATCATTTCGCGGAATCAATATGCGGTCGCGACAAAATATGATTATGGCGAACTTCAATCAATTGGCTTCCATATCATCGGAATTCACAAAGTTTTTATGTTTAAGCTTTTGGAAGGTAAGATGAATTTGAAACGAATCAGTGGGGGGAAATAATGTGTGAATCATAGCCTTTTCTTTTTCTATAAACAACTTTTGTGAAAAAATGATGAAGCAGTTTGGATTCAAATAACCGTTCTTCATGAGTAATTTAGTATCCAGTGGAAAATTCAATCAACTTGAGTTTTTGAATAGACTAGGAATCACTAGAAATATTATCAATTGATGGTTTTTACGGCGGCCATGTTGGAGGAACTTAGCAAAAGATTGTCAATGAATTATTTTGTTATATCCTCCAACATGGCCGCCGTGCCTTTTTTATTTGATTCTCTTTGGAATGGTTAAAAAAACATCAATACTATAGACCCCTTGCATGCGACGCCAAAGAAGCTCAATTTAGAGGACATAACAATGGATTTCCAATTCAAGGGTTCTATAGAGCAGCATTTTTCTTTACAGCTCGGTTTGAAGGCAAAACAGTTGAAAAGAGAGTTTAAATATCTCCTTTACATAGACGGAAAAACGAAAACTCCTTCGAAATAAGCAACAACAAAAAAAGTTCAAAAAAATATCAAAGTGATAGATAAATAAAAGAATGCTTATCTTTGGGGAAAAGGTTTGCAAAAGGAAAAGTGAAGTGCAGGGAAGCGACCTGGTCATTTTTGTGAAGTGCAGGAAGAAAAAACGTGATACTAAATACCATTTTTATCTCCTGAGAGTTAAAATTCATCAGATCGTCCTCCAAAATGAGCTTCTATGGTAATTGCTGCAAGTGTGTTTTTTTTTTTTGGTCGATTTTTTGGCTACATTTATTTGTTGAGGGTTTCTGGATTGGCCTTGATAATCATGTGATTAACTAATGTATCTCAGTATCGTACGACCCGGACAGAAAACTGACCATCGCAATGGTAGAACACGATTGCTTACCATTTAACAGGGAAAACAAAAAATTTCCGTTTGGAAATGAAATGATATGCATAATTCTAATCGGAAAGTTCCGGAAAACTCAGTCTTCCTATTGACGTAATCCACTTTTTCCGCTTTTTTCGGTTCTTCCGGTAAATGCGTGTACCTTTTGTTGAAAGTCAAAGTTTCCCGCTCTTTTCCTACAATTAGCAAAATGAATTTCCAACCAGATGGAATGGTTAAAATGGTAAGCATTCCACGTTTCTACTTTCTGCGCAACGTGTACGACGTCCCAAAGGGGTAGTCTCGTTCCTAGCGTCGTAGCATGCAAAATCCCCTCGTTTGTCCTCGCCTTTAGACACGGGAAGGAAGAGTGAACCTACTTCCAAGGCTAGCATTCTTGGTGTTCTCTGGGGAAGCAAACGAAACTTGTCCCTAGCAACAGGTTTACTCCTATCTTCATATCTTAATTTCAAGGCCTCTCAGGATTTTTTAGGTATGATTTTAGTGTAATACCTATTAAGACATTTTTGTGGTTTTGCTGAATTTATAAATAATAATTATTGCGATAGATACATTAATCATATTCCAATATCATTGATAGTATTAATCATTGGTAATAAAATATTTGCTGGTTAAATAGCATATGTTTACCATCATTATATTATTTTTATATTATCATTATTACTTCCTGAAGGTAGGAGAGGATTGTATTTGTTTCACGTCCGTTTGATTTCTTTGGGAATCGAGTGTAGTTTAGCGGTAATACACTTGCCTTTAGCTCGGGTTCAATTCCTGGACTTGCTAGCACAAGGGAGTAGATTATGTAAGGTTTTTTCTTGATTCTATACTTTTTCTCGGGGTTCTCCATTGTTCCGACTCGGACGATAGCGAACCAATCACCGTTGTAGCAATTTCCCAACGGAATGTTTTTTAAATCTTGTCCCACAAACAACTACACAGCATCTGTTTGATAGAGTACTTCGAGGATTACGAGGCAATTTTCTACTCTATTTTCACAAGACAATAAACAGTTCAAACAATATATGATCAATTTCCCTGCAATCAGAGTTTTAAATTCTGAGATATTCTAGCCAAATTGTGTCGAGCTTATGGGACATGGCAACGGTAACTAAGGGGAGTCGGAATCATGAATCTTGATTTGATGACAAAAGGCTAATCTCTAACAACACGCTCACCCTAGCATTATGTAGAGGGATACTTAGATAACTGTAAATGCTCTAGGTGTATTCTTGGTCATCTGAGGACAATCAAGTTGGTGCGTATTTCCTTTATACCCCTCATTCACGTGCCGTTCCTGATCGGGCGACCATGAACTCCCATCCTCACTCGTTTCCGCTAGAGTCGACAAATCAAAGGTTACCTGCGCCCCGGGAGACGCGCGTGACCTCTTTCTCCCATTAGATGTCACGTTATTTGCTGAATCCTTCACGGCGTCACGCAAGGAATCATCCGACGCTAATCCGTGGTTTAAGAAGGATATTACTCGAGCTCCTTTCTTTTCGTTGTTCACACTGAGGTAACGTGACGGTTTTGGATTGTCGTTCAGGTCTGGCGATAAGTCGTCTGTGACGGACGTTCTCGCGGAGACGTTGTGTGGCTCGGGAGTTTGGGACGTCCGTGCTTCGTCATAAGGATCACTATTCGAGAGGACGTTTCGTTCAGGGTGAAGCAGTATGATATAAAGTTTGGGGAGAAAAAGACAACCCATACAGGAGAAAGCGGTGATAAAAAAGGTGAACGTAACGACGAGGATTCGACTTATTCCCGTGACATAACGATAGGTGGGGATGAACGCGATGAGGATAATACCAAGCAGGATTGTAGTGAAACTGATGAACTTGGCCTCGTTGAAATTCTCTGGCTGATTTCTTTCCTTGAAGGATATGAATGTTGCAATGATAAGAACAGCACATGGTAATGCTATGGCGAGAATACGGGAGATAGGAAAAAATTGTTTACATTCCAGTAGACGTGTGCCATCCTCTTGGTTCAAGAAATGAACCGCTGAAGGATTGGCGCACTGTCGTACTGTTATCAGAATCAACTGCAATACAACTAGTCCTCCCACCAACAAAACTTGACTCCAGTCTTGGCGCATGCCTTGTAGACGGGTCACTGCTGACCGAATCTTTTTATTGACGACTCGTGTTTTAGAAAACAAGAATGCAGGATACAGCATGATAAGTAATTCATGTAGAGATTCCACACCACTGCAAAGTTTGTTCGACGGCTCGCTAGCGATAAACATAATCGTCACTATGAACGACAAATACAATATTGTAAAGAAGAGTACAGTGTGGAAGAATGTTGAGCCAATCACGACGGGCGTGCTGCGATACCTTATGAATATGGCGATGACAATCGTGTTTATAAGAACCCCTATCATGCTAATTGTGAGAATAGATATTGCTTCAGGTGTCGAGAGGTTAAGGTGCACTACAGCTCTTACTAAACAGGATGTCCTTTCCTCGTTAGCATAATGTGTGTCGTTACATTTCGTGCAAGACAACGCCCCAGCCACAGAACTATACGACCCTTTCTCACATTTCTGGCAATTCCAACAGCATTCTGATTGGCCAACGACTCTCTCTCCCGGCTTGCAAACGCGAAAGCAGTTGGACAGCGGTCGAATCCCTCCGTTCCACTTAATCAAAGAAGTATTGATTTCAAACTTCGGTCTTTGGTTTGTTAGCGGCGACCAAAAATAAAACCCCACATCGACATATCCAACGCTATTTCCCTGAACCTGCACATTTCTGATGGTATATCCACTGAACGTTCTATCTCCATTAGCGTTGAATTCTACACTAGCGTGGTCTGTACCTTGGAAACTTGTATTCTTTATATACTGCAATAACTCGTAGGGACTAAATTCGTTTAGGTGCCGACAACCAACTCCTTGTGCGCATGACAGCATTGTCATTAACGCATGCGCTGTGGCATTTACAGCGTCGATGACATTAGCGATTGCTTCAGTATTGATAGTATGTCCTGATGGTAAGGTCTCTGTAGGACCACACGGCCTCTTGCCGTTGCTATGGTTACTAGAAGTACAGTCTAGTACCTGTTCCATGTACGCTATGAACCATGGGATATGTTTGACATTTTGTATTTGCAAGTTATTTATGTACTCAATAAACCTGTTTACTTTCTTTGAACGAATTGAAAACGTGAAAACTCCCTCGAGCATAGATTTACTGACAATAAACTTGGTTACCGTTGAGCTCCAAGCGTCGCTCGCGATCCACGTACGATCAGTGAGGTTGAGTTTGTGGGCAGCCTGTAGTAGAAGCTCTCCCTGTTCGGCATAGCTAAAAACAATAACTACCTTGGCTCTTTCCGAGTTCTTAAGCGTGACTAAAGCATTATGAATATATTCTTTGGCCATATCAGAATCAAAAGGAATGTATTCATCGTGTGCAATACAAACATTTAAACTCATTGCAGTTTTCTTAAACGTCGCTGCGCCCATTTTACCATAATCATCATCACTAGCGATAAGAAACACATAGTTCCATTCAAAATGTCGCACAAAGTCAGCCATAGCTTTGGCTTGGTACTCGTCTGAAGGAACTGTTCTTAAGAATGACTTGTAACGCGTTTTATCGCTTAATATTCGGCTTGTTGCAGCATAGCTTATTTGAGGAATGTCATATAGTCCAAGAAGGCTTGCAATTGGGATAGCAATCCATGATAAAGCTGGGCCAATCACTGCTGTTATCTTACCGTAACCATTTAAGTCATCTCCGCTGTGGCAATAATCACTCTGCGGATAACAGACCGAATTTGGTCGGTATTTTGCGACAATTTCGATAGCGTTGCTCATGGCAGATGGTATATTATAGCAAGTGTTATCGATCTTGTAACCCAGTGTGTTATTGGGAAGAAAGGAGGAATTGTTTATCGATTCCACGGCATAAACCATCGCCATTGACCACAGGATTCCATCCTTATAAATTCTGGTGCATGTGTCTTGAGTCTGATCTCTGAACGTTATCGGGAATAACCCTTGCAACAAGATGTCGCCGGTTTTCAATAAACTTGTCTTAAAGTCGAAGATTTGACTGCATTTTGAAGGGGAAGGCAGAACAGAAATCAAAGCAATAAGGATAAATGAATTCATGATGAACGGCAAAAACAAATTATAGACAAAAAAGAACAATGAACTCCTTTTTGATGTAGAAGGAATTGCTCTTCGTTTTGCACGGAGCTAAGTAGCTTTCTCCATATTTCTTTGCCAAGTCGAATCAAGATAAGCGGCGCAGCTGCTCAAAATTGTAATTATGTAAAATAAACACATTTTACATATTGTTTGTCTCTTAAAACAAAAACTGTCAGAAAAGCGAGAAAATACTAAATCTGTGTTTATAAAAGAAAATTATAAGCGACTCTTTAGCTTACAGGTAACGAGCCAGAATCTTGTCTCACAAATGTGATTGGTTTTTATTAAAACTTCTGGCAAAATCTCTACTCGCTTAATTTAAACTTGAATTGTTTTCACATTTAAAAAAATATTTCCATAGTAACTTGGCCAAAGATTTATATTAATCTTCAGATTAAAATTCAGATTTATCCTGTTTTCTTCTGCACTTAATCTGAATGCTAGATAAAGTTATGAAGCAAATCTTTTCCAAATAATTTCTCGTTCATAAGCAAAAGTCAAAACGAGTCTCCAAATTTAGAGTGAAAACCTAATCAAACTAGAAACAGATTCAGAAAAACTCAAAGCTCTAAAATACAATGAACAATTCTAAACTTCTCAAGATATTGTAGCACTAGGAAAGGTAGATGGATATATATAACATAAATAAAGTGTCTATTTGTATACTTTTAGCGATAATTCGCTACAGTTTCTTGTCGAAACAAAATCTAGTAAACTTCTTCAAAATACTAAAATATAATGAATAATTACGAAGACGAAGAATAGGTTGAGCAAGTGATTGATAAAATTGAAATTAAAGCATTTATTTGAAACTTTTAGTGATAATTCGTTTGACTACAATTTTTTGTCAAACTACGCCGAAATTCACCGCCATTTTCCTTTTCAAAACATCGTTTCCTTCGCAAACAGCAATTTTTATCTGCCTCGTATATTTAACTTTCTAACGGAGTTTTTCTAATTTTTCTTATTAAGATGATAGTGTTTACATTTGCTGTCAATTTTAGGATTATAATTATCCAGTTGGCTTGAGTAAACACTCAAAATTCTATGAAATATTCAGCGTTTTTCCCCTTTCGCGCTGAATACACCCCGTCATCTTGTCCTCCTCAACTTTGTCAAGACAACCATTCTTTTAATTTTTCATATTCATTTATCATTAGACTCACTCAAATTAGATTTCTGTTTGATGTTGTCATGAATTTTATACAGCAGTGCGCTCATGAGAAAATGTTTCACTTGACCTAAGGGTGGATAGCGCTAACCACTGGATAAATTTATTGGATAATAGCATAATTAACTTATTCACTACTGGATAAGGATCTATCCGCCCGTCGGATAGCGCTATCGGACCTTCGTTAATGACCGGGCCCAGGTTTCAACAGGCTTCTTTAATAATGATTTTTCAAAAAGAAGATAAATGTTTTTTTGGTTGTTTTATAGCCTCTATTTATCTATTGTTTGTAAATATTTAATGATTTGAATGATTATGAAAGTTGAACTATCTCGCCGCGCGCGCCATTGATCACGATAATCATATGACAATATAAACCCACATCACCTGCTCAAAATTACCTCGCCTCGCGATTTCGCGATTACGGCCAATATGGGATATATTTGCTCTCAACTAGCTTCCAATATTAACCCGTATTATCTGTAACTAACTGTAGATTAATTAACTATAGAGGTACAGTACACTCGCTTTGTCGGGCTCAATCCCTGGATTTGCCCTTCGCGAGTGCATGAACACAGTGTGTTGGTTTCCCGCCTCGATTCAAGGGTTCTTCTATAGTTTCCTTCCACTGCAAAGCTTAACAAGTTAACTGCATGATTGGAAAGATTGGTTTCTCTCTCATATTCGAAACGAAATATATAAATTATAACTCACTTTATCTTTTTTTATTATTCAGTGCTGTGTAGCTTAACCAAAACATCTGGATTTAATTTTCAAAGTAGACTCAAATTATTAGACAGACAAAATAATCGGGTTTTTTTCTTACATGTTGCTATAGTTTTCTCTTAAATCTATGAATTATATATTGATGATGCTATAAAAATCGAATTAATTACTATAGCCGCAATAGAATAGTAATTAATATTTCGAGTATAAATAATATTATTTTCATATATCGTAAATGACAGCACTGTAATTTGCAAGTAAATTCACAATATTAATTAATAAAAAATAGTCATTCCGTCATCAAAACTGATTCTATCAAGGAGTTTTATATCTCACCCTGGTGCGCTAGCAGCGTAATTAAAACCGTTTTGGAAGGGTCTCGAACAAGACTAATGATTCACCCGGGAGCAATTCAAAGAAAAGTTGAATAAGAATAATACCTTGAAGTGAGTGATAGTGGATAGTAGGCAGACAACGTTTTTATTTTTTGCTAAAAGTATTGAATAACCGCCTCTTTTCAGACAAAACCGCATTCTCTTATTTCTAAAACTGAAATCCAGCTCAAAATGTCTCGTGTTTTGATATCCAGACCACAAAAGTGAAGGTAAGCACTATTTTAACTTAATTCAAAAGAATACTTTAGGAACTCTAGCAACAAGTTATGTGGGTTTTCAAAGGGTCCCGAAGGATCTATAGCCTTAGGGTAACCATACAGACTAAAAATAAATTTAAAAAATCGAAATAAAAGTTCAGTAAGTATTACTCTTGAAATTCAAAACGTAATTCATAATTTAAATCTTTTCTTATAGATGCCAAAGGTCTCAAATATTAGTATTCTACACTGTTTAAAAAAATAGGTTTTCCCCCTATGCAATTGCAAACTGGTACTGAATATTTCAAGAAAAACTGAACTTGTAAACTAACGATGACTTAACCTTAGTAGACGATCGAAGGGGATTATAAATTATTCTATTTTCTCATTTAACGAATTGAATCCCACTTAAATTATATTATAGCAGTTCGTGTTATATTTTAAAGTTTTTCACCACTGGTATATCTTTTTTACCATCGTCTAAATATTCAAAACCAGAATCGTCGTTTTTCCGCCATACAAATGTCACGAACTATAAGTTCTCATCTCGAATAATATTGAGGCCATATCACTCTAGCTTGATGCTATTCGTTCTAAGTTTTTTAAAACGATTAATATTTACAGACCGTCAATATCAAATTTTTTGCAACGTTAATCTATAGTTAATAGAGGGGACCCTTTATTAACTATGGTTAACCAAACTGCTGCTCTGAACCAGGAGCACTTTTAGAAGTAGCTCTCTGTTTCAGTTTCAGTTTATTTCATCATTAGCGTTTATATATCTCTTATAAGTATTCAAGACTTGGTGCTAATAATTATTAATACATTACAATCATACACATATATAGAGGATATTACATGGGCGCGCGGAGATGCGAAATTTATTTTCGAGTGTTGAAAAGATATCTCACAAGGAGCGCAGCGAACGAGTGAGAGATTTTCAACACGAGAAGGTAAATTTCGTATCTCCAAGCGCCCATGTAATATTCTGTTTATTATATATTTATCCATAAAATCAACTTAATAAGCTTTTTTATTATTATAAAGAGTTTTTATTCATAAACTTATATATTAAATACACATGGTAACGATTTTCACATGTGAAAAAAACATGTTACTTTCACATGTGAAAATAGCAGTTTTTCGAAAAGGAGAAATATAGGCATTTTATGGATAACTACATTTCGTAAGTTATATTAAAATATTATAGAAAAAGAAGAAAATGGAATGTGTGTAGATGAGGAATACTTGATATAACGGTGGTCCTATCCTTTATATTAACTAGATATTTATTCAAATGCTGTTATTTCTTTTGCTTGAACAATCTTTTTTCTTTTTTTTCTTTTCTTTTTTTTCTTTTCTTTGCTGCTATTTTTTGTATTGATTTCTTTGGCCATGGATTAATAACAAAAGCAAAATTTTTACAACCAATTTTTTATTTCTAATTGTTTTATATTTTCAATCTTATCAAAAAGATATTTTCTTTCATCAAAGTATATGATGATTTCTTTCTGTCCGGTCTTTCACTCTCTCTCTCTCTCTCTCTCTCCCCCGGCATTTTGTACCGCCGGTTTTCTCGTAGTTTAATTCTTAGACTAAGTATCGTGGTTTTGTGTGTGTGTGTGTGTGTGTGTGTGTGTGGTTTTTTTTGTTGTTGTTGTTTTTGTTTTTGTTTTTTTTAGAAAACGTTGTTGAAAGTCGAATTCTTGCCGTCGGTGCAGTTTGTCATTTTGGAGAAAACATTTAGTATAGTTTACCGGTTATATATTTTTCTGTTTGTGACAGAGAAACTTATTTCTTGAGAAAAATCCTCTTAATTAATCTCTTAAAGAATATCGAATCGTGATTAACTCAAATTTAAAGACAAAAGTTTCATCTAATGTTTTTCTTTCTTTCAAGTCAGCTAGAGAGATCGTGGTTGCTTGGATGCATTTTCTCGGCCAAAGCTGTTTTAATGATCGAGTAGGAGTAATAACCTAACCTATTATTATTATTAGTGCTAGCAATTATTTTTCAATATGGATTAGCGATGAAATTAGACCGTGTATATTAGAAAAAACTAAATAGAAAAAACAACTAAAAAACTCTAAAGAATTTCAATAAAAGGACTGTTCGTGGTAGTTCTCTTCGAGACTCTAAAACAACTGTAAACAATTAATATCTAGAATTAAAAACATAATTAATACACCTAATTTGCAAATATTTTTAAAGAAGAGCAGTGAATAAAGCTGCTTTTCCTACCGAAACGTCAAAGATTTGTTTGTCAACGCCGGTCCATCCGCGCATCCTAGCCAAGGGTCGCTAACGATTTTTTTATTTTTATTAACGTATTATTGTTCGTTTATATTTATTTTACCTATTTCCCTCTCTGTATAAATCCAGCCTTATTTAATTTGACTTGATAATGAAGTCAACAATAACCTTCTATTCTTTTGATTGATTACTTGGTTGCTGATTTTTCTGAAGCCGGAAGTAGACTCAATCTATCAGAAGTATATGGTAAAAATAACCGCCCTAAGTCTTAAAACCGCCCTAAGTTTAATTTCTTAGCTTCTGTGTCGTTAATTAAAATGAATTTCTTTGCTAGAGGGTTTTTACTGACCCAATGATATTCCGTTCATGATAATACAAAAATATATAATACAATCGGTTATCAAACTATAAAGAAGCCTATTTACACCTGCTACAAAGTCAATCAGTTTTAGCTCGAAGCACGAGAAAATGAACTAAGAGAGCTTAGATTAGAGCTTACGTTAGGCAGTTAAGATTCCCGTTTCTTCGTCCCGCAAACGGCAAAGGTGACCACGTTTTCATCGTTTCCCTCCATTTCAAGTTACCTTATGTAAACCTTCTCGACAAAGACAAGTTTTCTTTTGTTTATCTACTACTTGGAGATTTTTGAGATTCCTTTTCTGTATTTTTAAAGACCTTTTTAATGCTCAACTGACGTTTCAAATTAACTTAACTTAATAACGAGAAATTAATCAGCTTTATCTTTAGCACAACTTTTATTCGCCGTTTAACTTAAATCTAAAAATCATCACGTTACTCTTCCTTCTCTTTGCCAAAAATTACATCACATAACAACTTAAAATTTATTTGAATTTAGTAGGCTTTTCCCCTACTATCGGACGCTGAATGTGAACACACGAACGAACGCGTTCTCAAAAACCGATGAAATACCATAACGACC
Organism: Actinia equina; assembly: GCA_011057435.1. Classification (NCBI taxonomy): domain Eukaryota; kingdom Metazoa; phylum Cnidaria; class Anthozoa; order Actiniaria; family Actiniidae; genus Actinia; species Actinia equina. The sequence continues at coordinate 641,941 of WHPX01000579.1, forward strand.
TCTTTTTCTAGGGAACCATAGTTACGTTTAGAACTTCAAGAATACAAAATAAACACTCGGCTTTCCCAAACGATGGTCTGTAATCCATGACTTGTATCCAATAATGACTTATTTTTGAAGTTTTAAGAATTTTCCATGATATCAATAAACTCTTTTTTCAAAATTATACGTTATTTATAAAAAGTGCAAAATGGCTTATTTTCAGCCAAAAAGCATGGACTATAGCCCATGGTTTTGATCGATTTTGGGTGTTTTTCACACCATTTTCAAAAAAATAATTTATTATAAAAAGTGCAAAATGGCTTATTTTTGGACAAAAAGCATGGACTATAGCCCATGGTTTTGATCGATTTTGGGGGCTTTTCACACCTTTTCCAAAATTATACGTTATATATAAAAAGTGCAAAATGGGTCATTTTTAGACAAAAAGCATGGACTATAGCCCATGGTTTTGATCGATTTGGGGGGCTTTTCACACCTTTTTCAAAATTATACATTATATATAAAAAGTGCAAAATGGGTCATTTTTAGACAAAAAGCATGGACTATACCCCATTGTTTTGATCGATTTTGGGTGTTTTTCACACCTTTTACAAAATTATACGTTATTTATAAAAAGTGCAAAATGGCTTATTTTTAGACAAAAAGCATGGACTATAGTCCATGGTTTTGATCGATTTTGGCGGCTTTTCACATCTTTTTGAAAATTATACGTTATATATAAAAAGTGCAAAATGGGTCATTTTTAGACAAAAAGCATGGACTATAGCCTATGGTTTTGATCGATTTTGGGTGTTTTTCACACCTTTTTCAAAAAAATAATTTATTAAAAAAAGTGCTAAATGGGTCATGTTTGGACAAAAAACATGGACTATAGCACATGGTTTTGATCGATTTTGGGGGTTTTTCACACCTTTTTCAAAATAATAATTTATTCAAAAAAGTGCTAGATGGGTCATGTTTTGACAAAAAGCATGGACTATAGCCCATGGTTTTGATCGATTTTGGGTGTTTTTAACACCTTTTACAAAATTATACGTTATTTATAAAAAGTGCAAAATGGGTCATTTTTAGACAAAAAGCATGGACTATAGCCCATGGTTTTGATCGATTTTGAGTGTTTTTCACACCTTTTTCAAAATAATAATTTATTCAAAAATGTGCTAAAGTGGTTATTTTTGGACAAAAAGCATGGACTATAGCTCATGGTTTTGATCAATTTTGGGGGTTTTTCACACTTTTTCAAAATAAAAATTCATTCAGAAAAGTGTTAAATGGGTCATTTTTGGACAAAAAGCATGGACTATAGCCCATGGTTTTGATCGATTTTGGGTGTTTTTAACACCTTTTACAAAATTATACGTTATTTATAAAAAGTGCAAAATGGCTTATTTTTGGACAAAAAGCATGGACTATAGCCTATGGTTTTGATCGTTTTTGGGGGCTTTTCACACCTTTTTCAAAATTATACATTATATATAAAAAGTGCTAAATGGGTCATTTTTGGACAAAAAGCATGGACTATAGCCCATGGTTTTGATCGATTTTGGGGGTTTTTCACACCTTTTTCAAAATAATAATTTATTTAAAAAAGTGCTAAATGGGTCATGTTTGGATAAAAAGCATGGACTATAGCTCATGGTTTTGATCAATTTTGGGGGTTTTTCACACTTTTTCAAAATAAAAATTCATTCAGAAAAGTGTTAAATGGGTCATTTTTGGACAAAAAGCATGGACTATAGCCCATGGTTTTGATCGATTTTGGGTGTTTTTAACAACTTTTACAAAATTATACGTTATTTATAAAAAGTGCAAAATGGGTCATTTTTAGACAAAAAGCATGGACTATAGCCCATGGTTTTGATCGATTTTGGGTGTTTTTCACACCTTTTTCAAAAAAATAATTTATCAAAAAAAGTGCTAAATGGGTCATGTTTGGACAAAAAGCATGGAGTATAGCACATGGTTTTGATCGATTTTGGGGGGTTTTCACACCTTTTTCAAAATAATAATTTATTCAAAAAAGTGCTAGATGGGTCATGTTTTGACAAAAAGCATGGACTATAGCCCATGGTTTTGATCGATTTTGGGTGTTTTTAACACCTTTTTCAAAATTATACGTTATTTATAAAAAGTGCAAAATGGGTCATTTTTAGACAAAAAGCATGGACTATAGCCCATGGTTTTGATCGATTTTGAGTGTTTTTCACACCTTTTTCAAAATAATAATTTATTTAAAAAAGTGCTAAATGGGTCATGTTACGACAAAAAACATGGACTATAGCATATGGTTTTGATCGATTTTGGGTGTTTTTTACACCTTTTACAAAATTATACGTTATTTATAAAAAGTGCAAAATGGCTTATTTTTAGACAAAAAGCATGGACTATAGCCCATGGTTTTGATCGATTTTGGCGGCTTTTCACATCTTTTTGAAAATTATACGTTATATATAAAAAGTGCAAAATGGGTCATTTTTAGACAAAAAGCATGGACTATAGCCCATGGTTTTGATCGATTTTGGGTGTTTTTCACACCTTTTTCAAAAAGATAATTTATAAAAAAAAGTGCTAAATGGGTCATGTTTGGACAAAAAACATGGACTATAGCATATGGTTTTGATCGATTTTGGGTGTTTTTAACACCTTTTACAAAATTATACGTTATTTATAAAAAGCGCAAAATGGCTTATTTTTGGACAAAAAGCATGGACTATAGCTCATGGTTTTGATCGATTTTGGGGGTTTTTACTACTATTTTTTCAAAATCATATGTTTTTTATTATAAAAGTAATATGATAAGAAATTCAAGAAACTTTAAAATTGGATCTTTAAAAAATAGACACTAAACCATGGGGTTTTTTGATTTTTAAAAATTATTATTCAAAAATGATAAAATAGTACTTTGTAGCTTGCAGAGAATGCGGTGTTGTACTCTGATTTCCTTTTTACGCTAGTGCAGCTTTCGCATGACTGTGTATAACTAGGAGAATTTTTATTAAGGGATGTTTTTCTCTCGAGTATTGTTCGGGGTCTTTGGTCCAATGGAGAGTACATCGTCCTTCAATGTCATTGGTCTGGCGTATGTATGCTTGCCTTGACACGACTGGGTTGCGTGCTGTGAGCTTTTCACAGTTATACGAAAACTATGTTGTACTGTTTTCTGCTCTGCTCTTTTTTATGTTTCTATATTCTATATTCTAATTTGCTCTCCTCTTCTCTCTCTTTCGCACTGACACTAACCATTAAGTCTCATTTTAAGGAAAAAAGAAAACGTCGTATTGCATTGTTTCATGTATATCGTCTTTTCTTGCTATTAATTGATTACAACGACAACATAAGGTGTTTTGGCCTGGTTCGATAGGACCTCTTATCTCTTACAGCCTACCGACTGAATAGTTGTCTGAAGTGAGCTCTTCAAGAAAATTAGCACTTAATAGCAGTTTGATATTTTGTAGTATTGTTCTTCTTAAGTGGCCCTTGGGATGTGAGCATCAATAGAATCTCTCACGTACAGATGCATGCCTTGAATCGAAAATCGAATATTAACTTGAATGATATTAAAACACTCAAAGCCGTGCAGAAAATAAAACGCTTGCTTTTATTAGTAGCCAGTGAACGTTATTTTAATCATTTTTTTATGGTAGGCACATTTTTTGTAGACTTGTGGTGATGACTGACTGACTGACTGACTGACTGACTGACTGACTGATTGACTGACTGACTGACTGACTGACTGACTGACTGACTGACTGACTGACTGACTGACTGACTGACTGACTGACTGACTGACTGACTGACTGACTGACTGACTGACTGACTGACTGACTGACTGACACATTTTATACATTTTATAAATCCTTTTATCGATCCTCATTAATGACGAATTTTGACATCCAAGTTGAATAACAAGAGTCATCTAAAATGGAAGACTTTTCTGAATCAATATATTAAAGTCAATATTCTGAAGTCCGAGAAAACAAATAGCCATGACTGTCGGATCAAAGGTTGGATGTCATTTTACTAGCTGATATTTCATGAGTTTAGCTGCTCATAAAACGGGAAAATCTTAATCGGTGTCATTAATTCAATCTGTTCCAAACCGTTGTTTGGAGATCATTAACGATTTAATTTTGTGACAATTCTCTCCCGTCATCTCCCTTCTGAGTCTCACCAATGTTGATATTCTGCGCGACCTTTCTGAATAAAATTCCGAATGATATACAAAATAGACTCAGTTAAATGCGACGCTTCTCTTAGTAATTAAGTGAGCTTTTTATGATAGATATTAGCTGACTTTCTGAAATGTTCAGATGTCAAAGTATTTTAAACTCGAGAAATTTTCGCATACAAAATAGGATCACTTCATTCTTTTTAGACTTATGAACAGGATTATTGGCAATGGTAAGTTACTGAGTACTGTCTGGTCCAAATATGTATATTTATCCTATATGAAAAAGAATTTTTTTCAAAGATAGATTCGTAAAAAATATTATCTTTTGTTTCTTTATAAGTCAGTAAGATGTTGAGCGTTATATCATTTATTATAAAACATTATTTTCTAATTTTCGTAAAATTGGAAAATGGAAATTATTTATCTTGAAACTAAATCACCCGTTTTTGACATCATTTTCCATCTTCGTTGTTTATTATGGCGTTCTTTTCCGTTTGTTTGTTTTGTTTCTACTGTTCCTTTTCTAATCTTTATGAACGCATTGCTCTTTTAGCAATATCCTAAAATTATAACCATTACTGAGAATAACAAAACTGATATCAGAGAAAAAGTCAAAGAAAAAAGTCAAACATCTCTTGGTGTGGTTTTATTTATTCCGTTAGATAACTGCCTTGTGCCGATTCTCAATATTGCAATGGCCATTTTCAGTCGAATTAAACGCCTACCACTAACCATGGGTCACTAAATCGAGCGAAAATTGTGTTTTTTTACTCAATTGTTTATTCCATTAATGTTATATTGATTCAAACAACTAAGCTGTCCTTAAGTTTTCTTCTGATTTTTTCGATTTCCACAAAAATTGGGAACCTCGAAGTCAATGCCAAAATTTCCCCACTAGGGGTGTGAAGGCAATGACTTGGCAAATGTCCAGCTCTTGACTATCGAAAAAGCTTTTAGCGATCATTCCTTATCTGTCGAAATAAGAGCAAGCAGCTGCTAAAGTTGACATAAAACTCAGTTCGTTCGTTTAACTTATTTGTTTTCTTAGTATTTTTAAAATTTTTTTCTTAATACTTTTTGTCTTCTTAATATTCGTTTTCTGTTTTGACAAAATTTAAGATCTCAAAATATTTTATAATATTTGAAGATTTTGCTGTTATCTGTTGAAGTTTATTTTTTCTAAAGATTGTTATCATAATTAGATCCGCGCAAAATATAGTAAAACATGTTTTTTTACTTTTTCATTTCTAACTCCTATCGATCCTTTTGTGTTGTTATGTTGTGTTGCGTCGTGTCATGTCGTGCTGTGCTGTGCTGTGCTGTGCTGTGCTGTTCTTTTTTTTCTTATCTTCCCTTTTCTTCTTCGCGTAGCTAATCTTCTTTTTTCTCATCTCCTTTTGTTCCACAACACATCCTTTCAATTGTATAGGTACATGCGTAATAGGTAAATTACCATTACCTGACGCATATTCTTATACGATTTCGATCCAAGCCCATCCCACACGGCTTACAGCCTCATCTATCCTTCCATTTGAGTTGTCAACAATTGAATTCTTTCTTTCTTTCCCTCGAACGTTGTATCTGCACCTACTAACTTATAATAACACAGACTCAAATGTCCCCAGGGGTTTTCCATCACATATCCAAAAAACTTCAGAACTCTCCACGCAATCTTTATCAGATATAAAACCTCCTTCACGGTCATGATTTCTGTTGTGTTTCCTTCATGAATTAATTATTAATGAGTTTTTTAAATATTCTACACTTTTATATATCTTCACAAGAAAAATATTTTCAGCCAGCTTTTTGTTTCATTTTTTTAAACCGCGGAGTTTAAATTAGCTATTCCTTTTAAACATGTATTATTTTCTCGATGTTTTCCGAGTTTAGTTCCTGTCCTTGTTGGTACCACTCGAGGCATACCCACCGCTAAGAAACCGTGTTTGACAAATGATAAAACAACGTGTTCATAGCCCTAAAACTCCCCTGTTAAGATCGTAGTTTTGACTTATTCATTTGTATACCCAATTGTTTGAGCAATGAAGGTTTTTTGAAGACAATTAATGTACCTTTTAGCAAAAAAATAATAATTTTGTTTTTATTGGCGAAGGAAGTGAATGAGATCGTGTGGATCACCTGTCTTTTCAAAGCTCTTCGTGTCACGTGCTCAGCTCAATGTAAACACAGATACGTCCTATACTACTAATTCTCACATCAAACAAACACAAACTCTTTCTTATTTGATCTTTTTCCTCCAACTCTAGGTACAGCTTCCACTAATATAATGGGATCCCGAACAAGTAGAAAGCACACCAGCTGACTTTGACATTTTTTCCGAAGAACTGGAAAGACGCTTATTAAAGAAACAAGGTCATTTTAAATTGACATTGGATTTCCCTCAGAACAGATTAAATCTCGGGATTATGAAAGTCATCATTGCTTTACTGCTAATTACCCGATTTTACAGTCGTGCTTGGGGTCAAGGAGCTTTCGATGTTCAGGATCACGAAGGAAACTCACCTCGCCCAGAAAGGATTTCAAACTTGGACGGCGATTACATCATCGGGGGTTTATTCCCTGTACGACTTAGCGAGAAAGATTTCGACAAATGTTCTCAAGGTATCGAAAAATACAAATATATGGCTACACTATCGGGGAGTATCCAATGCTATAACCTGAACTCTTACGGAATCATGTGGGTGGAAGCTATGTTATTTGCTATAAGAGAAATCAATGGACGGAAAGACGTACTACCGGGAATAAAACTTGGATACGACATTAGAGATACGGCGAATAACGTTGATAATGCTATCAATTACTCCTTAGATTTTATAATGCCAAGGAGTTATCAATCAGCAGCCTACTCCAAACGCAATCAAACAATTAACACTAACTGTTCCTGTGATTTCAATCATGAAAGGAAAAGAATTTGTGCAGTTGTTGGAGGCGCAGGATCGAAGATTTCTCAAGCGATAAACTATATCCTTGGGGTCGAGAAAATCCCACAGATAAGCTATTCTTCCACAAGTCCTTCTCTAAGCAATAAGATGCATTTCCCGTCATTTTTGCGGACGATTCCTCCTGACTATGTTCAAGCTCAAGTCATGGCTGATTTAGTTTCGTACTACAAGTGGTCTTACGTCTCTACCATCGCAACGGATGAAGATTACGGTCGCTTAGGAATCGAAGCGTTCAAAAAGGAAGTCAAAACGAGAAACGTTTGTATCTCGGTTGACGAGCTATTTCATCCGGATAATAATCTACAAACTACAAAAGATAAAATAAAAAATATCGTTAAAAAGCTGAAGGAGGACAAAAATGCAAATGTGGTTGTTTTGTTCTGCGAAGGACCGAATGCTCTAGCGGTGTTAGAAGAAGCTGAAAGACAGGGACTGCATAACAAGATCTGGATTGGCACCGAGGCTTGGGGAGACAAACCAACTATTTTACCATTCAATAGGTCTACGGTGGGGGGGATGTTGGGAGTGGTACCCTGGAAAGGAAATATCGAGGAGTTCGAAAAACATATGGCAAATTTGACTCCGATTAATTCAGGGCATAATCCTTGGTTTAAAGATTATTGGAAGGGAGAAATTGGATGTATTCATAACGGAAGTGTTAATCTTACTACATGCAATAATGAAACTAACCACGGAAATGGGAATTGCAATGTGACGTCATTTCCGGTCAACGCGACATGGAAGTGTCCTGGGAGCGAGTTACCAACGGCTACAAGGATTCAGCTGAATAAAGCACCAAACGTCATGGACAGCGTGTATGCGATAGCCTGGGCGCTACACAAAATGTTGAATTGTACTACCGGTTTCGCGGGGTCGTGTTCGGGTCAAAAGTCAAAGGTCATTCCGCGGGATCTGCTTTCGTATATCAGGAAGACAAGTTTCACGGGTACTTTAGGTTATCCTGTTAAGTTTGATGAACATGGCGACACTAAGGGTGAGTAGATGTAAACTACAATTGTCCTCCATGTCGGAGGACTACCGTGGACATTTTCACACCTTAAACACACATTGCAGTCTCTACGAATTACGATATGTCATCCAACATGGCTGACTAAAATCACGTGATATGTCGGCATATATTTGCATATAAGTAGAGTACGGTTTCGTAAGAGTGAGATGCATGTATCAACCAACATGGCGGCTTTGAATGTTATAATGTAGTAATCAAGGTACTGACACGTGGTCTGCATTTATGCTCTTTTCACAATATGTCATTTCTGTTCTGTCTTTTCAGTATCTCGCAAAATTCTTTGAGTACTTGAAGAAAATGAACATTCATTTTTTCACTTAAACTCTTCTAAATTTTTAGGAAACGTACTGAGAAGCACGCATGCGCAAACGTTTTCCCCTAGTCACGGCAGAGCGGACACATGGTAGAATGACGTCACATTTAGTTTAATTGTGAAAGATTGACATTTTTTAGCCTGCGTTGCATCCGAACTAAAACCCTTGCTTTAGTTCGGATGCATAGTGCGCTGCGCTACATTTAAATAATAATAAATACATTATTAGAAAATTATTTTTTATATAATATTTTAAAGAGTAGTATTTTCCCTAATTTTTAAAATTCAAATATTTCCTAATTCTTCTGTAATTCTTTTGTCTTTTATTTACATTAAACTTCCGAGTTCTCAGTCACAATCGGTTACTCAAGAAACAGTTATTAATTTTACTTGCATGATTTAGATCCATTTTCAGTGCTCATTCACAATCAATAATTTCAAGACACCGTTGGTGTTTTCTAAACAAAATAAAATTGAATTTTGTCCGAAGTCGTTTTAAAGTTTGTGAAGCATGTCTTCAGGAAGCTCTAGAAAAAGATTAACACTTTTTAAAGATAAAATTCAAAAATATATCATCTCATTGACAATGAACCAATATAGCTTAAGATTATAATATAGCAGAACACGTGTGCAGGGCGCAATTCTCGTATCTCGGGATTAAATGCTAATGAAGAAGAGAAATCTGATGAGAGCTTTTCTATTTGTTTGTAGTGTTTGAACAGCTTGTGTTCAGAGCAACTCTTCGTTACCAACAAGTGTAATCTTTGGTGTAGAAAACAGGCTTTTTATCGTTGAAGATTAGATGCTTGAGGCAAAATGCGAAAAATTCAAAAATCAGTCAAACACAATTTAAAAAAAAATAAAAAAATTCAGCGATTCAAGTCTTTCAAATGTGACATTAACTTCAATCCATGCAAAACACTTTGCCGCACAATTACTTTAACCTTTTTATTTTTGAACTATTTTCTTTCAATTTTTGTTTACGTAATTCGAAGGGATAGCAAAAATAAATATAATTATCAACGAAATCGTTTGTCCAAGGTTAAATAAAGTGAAAGCTTAACCGCCCAATAATTTTTATTAACTTGCTCAGTTCTAAATCTGTAATCTTATTTTTCTCCGCCTCTTTTACTCGTTTCTATTCACACGTCGATAGCAATTTCACAATTCTATTCTCATAAATACCTATTTCCAACTCATTTGTTCTTTAGATTTCTCTATTTTTGATATTTTTCATTATTTCAATTGTGTTTGTACAGCCGTGCTCTCTTGCTCACTTGTTAAGACAAAGTTTGTATAGGCCGATGAAGGTTATAATAAGATATCCAATATCTAGTCTTTTGAAACTCGTGGTGTTTAAATATATATAAATAGTGCTTCGAAAAAAACAACAACAATAGAATATGAAAAGAAAGCCAAAAAAAAAAAAAAAAAAAAAAAAAAGGAAAAAGAAAAAAAGAAGAAAGAACAAACAAACAAAAAATAGATTGAGTTTTCTAGATGACGTTATTATAACTATCTAACAAAGACACTGATTTTACTTGCCTCTAGAATCTTTCAAATATATTTTCAACTTTCCTTTTTGTTAGCTTTATTATCATATCAAAGTTGAACGGTACAGACAAACAAACCAATGTTTCAAATTTCCGCACGGAAATCGTAGGGGGTTCTATTTTTCTAAGATTTGTATATATTATGAGATTCCCCAGGGATAGCTGATACTCAATTGAATGACACAGTGTTCTTAAGGGTAAAACAAATTATTTCAAATTGAACGTGAAATTCACTAATTGGTATTTCTTTTTTTAACTTATTTTTTTAGGGAATTACTTGATCAAAAGTTTACAGCCCGACCCAGAATCTCTTTACGGGAAACGTTTCGTGACGATAGGAGAATGGAGCTGGCTTAAGAGCAAACTCCTTATTCACAACACTAGGACAGTATGGAGCTCCTGGAATAAAGCTGCTCCGATCTCTCGCTGCAGTGCTCCATGTACCCAGGGAGAGTACCCTGTTCAGGGGGTTACACCGTGCTGCTGGACTTGCGTCACGTGTCCTAAAGGGTACTTCAAGAATTATACAGGTCCGGGAGAGTGCGTTCCCTGCACGAAGGGCTATACTTCAGATAACACTCATTCAAAATGTCTAAAACTGCATGAGATCTTTTTACGTTGGGGTGAAACGACGAGCTTAGTTATTTTGAGTTTAACTGGAGTGGGTTTGATTTTGACAGCCTTTGTTTTATACGTGTACTTGCGATTCAGCGACACCGCTGTCGTCAAAGCTTCAACTCGTGAATTCAGCTTCCTAATGCTGATCATAATTGCCTTAATGTTTGCTTCAACGACTTTGTATCTTGGGCGTCCTGTTCATATTATTTGTCAACTTCGTCCTTTTTACTTTGGTTTTGTCGTCACATTTTGGACATCACTCATGCTGACAAAAACAAATCGACTTCTTTTAATCTTTAAGAGCAAACGAATCCCCGTTGGCGACGGAATGTTGGGAATAAGATTTCAACTCGTCTTAGCTATCATTCTTACAGCCGCCATTCTTGTGACAGCATTAGTGTGGGTGTTGTTATACCCGCCAAAAGTGACGTATCATTACTATGACGACCGAGTCTTGGTCGACTGCGGCGACCAATCAAACAAACTGCTGATAATTATCCTGGGATATACGGCTGTACTAGCAGCAACGACGACTTTTTTCGCATACAAAGCACGCAACTTGCCCGAGAACTTCAACGAAACTCGCTACATTAGTTTTTCAATGTTTATTTTTTGTATTATTTGGTGTACTTTTATTCTTCTTTTCTACGGTACTGATCAATCTATCAAGTACACTTTCCTATGCTTTTCGCTTCTAATGACTGGTTTCAGTACGCTGATCTGCATGTTTTCCAGTCGCTTGAGGATTATTCTATTTCACCCGGAGAAGAACAGAACAGAAATTGTGCGTGCTAGTATGTTTGTATATACTATGAGAGATCGCAATGGCTCGCTTAATAACACCGCGAGGGACTTACGAAGGACTTCTGTAATTACTGTAGGGAACTTTATGTTTAACCAACAAGCGTAATTAAGTGTCCTTGATTTTGTTCTTAGGCAAAGTGCTCCACTTTTGAATAGACCTAATTCGTCTTGGAGAAATATTTTACCTTTACCGACCAGGTGTCATTCCCTAGAGTATTATTTCTTTGTTTGAAGACTTTTGTCTAACAGTTGTGCATGAGGAGATGTATGAATATGGCATTATGGGAATGTGAAAGTAGAGAAACCCCTGTTTTAATTTTAAATACCGCATACTCCTTTCCACAGCATTAGCCTTGTTGTCCGGCATAAGTCAGCCTATTCACAGATACCATTAAAAGTCTGTGGGATTTTAAAGCATTGGTATTGTTCAAGCTGAACATTGTTTACATTAGAGCAGTGACGTTTGCAAATAATTTACTCTTTTAAAAGCCAGGATAAGCATGTGAAGATGAGTCTTTAGGTCTGCAAAATTTCACAGGAAATTCTCGGGAAGTCTAAAAATAATTATCATGGCTGGAAAGTGCATGTTGAAATTGTAGAATTGTAAAGTTTGAAATCGGTTAGTTCAAAACTAATGAAGAAATGTATTCTTCAAAAATCGAAAATTTGTGTGAAAACATTCGTTGGTAGGCAAGATCAAATACCATTCGAAAATCTTTTCCTCGCGAGTTTTGAACTTATTTCCTTCAAACTTAACTATTTTCCTAATTTTAACATGATCTTTCCAGCTATGGAAAAAACTATTTCCAGAAAATGTTGTAGAATTTGACTGAATACCAAAGAAGCTACGAAAGAGCGAAAATAGAGAGTTTTGTATGTATTTATCACTGGAAGCCTTGGTGGCCTAGTTTTGGTGCACTTTCAAAGCTTCAAATGCTCACATCTTATAAAGAATTTATTAATTTAAGTAAAAACTCACATGCCTTATCTAAATCAACAAAGATCAATGATTTAAAAGGGTTTTCACTCCAAAAACATTGATTTTTAATGTTTATGCAAATTAGCAGCAGCTATTCATGAAAGTCATGTATCACACATAGCAGTAGACACTAACTGAATGCTTAGTTTTTCCCCTGGAGAAGGACTATGGGCCCGAATAAAATCATCATAAAATAACTGCTATAAATCTCGCGTTCTGATTGGTTGGGAGTGCGTGATTTTAGATTTGGACTATTAGACTTTTTTTTTACTGATACGGCGCGGCGGGCAAGCGTAGAAAGTATAAAGTTGCGAGGTTACGTTTTCAAATAATTTGAAGCTTTGGTGGTTGAAATATTGTTCCAACTACCAGCAAATTCATTTTTTTTCCCCGATATACTTCTCATTGAAAAGCGTAAAGTTATAAAAAATATACCCTAACAGCTTTGCTGTCTATAATTTTTCCAAAATTTGCGCCCTCGACATCCCATAATGTTTTGATTAAAACAATAGAATTCAAGATGGCCGCTGCATGTATCGGTAAAAAGGTCTTTTATTTTATCTTTTCTAGTTTTACTTTGGAATTGACTGTTATTCACTTATTATAAAAGTTTGTTTGACGGCGCAACTAAATCACAGTATAGTAGTAATAAATTATGCGTCCGGTGTGTATATAATGAAATAGAGAGAATAATAGAAAAATATCAAAATCCCTTGGCAGGATTCGAACCCACGTCCTCGGTATCCTAGTCAGATGCGTTAACCACTACACTACAAGGACCAACCACGCGGGTAGCACAGCCGGAATATTGAATGTAGAGTATTCGTGAGGATCCCAGAGCGATATTTTTTCTCTACAGATAAGTTGAGCACAATGAGATAAGTTAAACATAAAGAGTAATATGTTACATAAAAGTCAAGTATTATCTGACACCAAAATGGTTACCATAAAGAGTGATCGTACAAACGAACGCAACTTGATGTGATCCATGTAGCCGGCCTTAGCTTTGTCTTTTCTAGCAGCCCTAAAAACAAATGACGACTACAAGTGCAAACTGACAACTTCTTTAACTTCTCTAATATTTTTTTCGCAATTTTTTGTAACATAATTTGATAAATCTATTTTATTTAATAAATAATAGAACATTTTTTTGTTTGCAGCAAATGAAATTTTTAAATATTAAAGTTGATCAAAGCACAGGTAGCCCAAGCTTGGTTTCTGTGGTGTCATGTTATAAGGAAATGTATGGGGATTCATCAAAAATGTCAATAAAATCATTGAAACGTGAAATAAAGCCTCGAAATTTTACCCGATCATTGAGAAATATTATTTCTTACTGGTTGGGAAAAAAATCTTAAAACGGGCTAAATAAAAATAATAACCTCGCAGAGCAAAAGAAGTGCTATTTCTCAATGATCGGTTAAAATTTCGAGGCTTTATTTCACATTTCAATGATTTTATTGAAATTTTTGATAAATCCCCATACATTTCCTTATAACATGACACCACAGAAACCAAGCTTGGGCTACCTGTGGTTGTACTTGAATTAAATATCCAAAATAATGATTTTCAATTGATTTCATTTAGATAATAATAAGATATGAAAAGCTTACGAAGCTGAGAAAAGTTGTTCTCACCATTTTTGTGATTGGTGGAACATGTACCGTGACTTACCGTAACCGTGACGGTGCGTGTAACAGGATTCTGATTGGGTGATTTTGGCTGTTGACTCGAAAGTTTAAACTTCTTTAACAGCCATACACACCTCATGTTATTTTCCTATTACATGTAATAATATTCTCTGTAACCTCATATACTTTTTTATACAAATCTCACGCAATGTGATGGTCAAACTGTGCCATACCATGTGACGGATTGTTTATTTAAATAGGTGCGCATAGCAGTACGGATCTTATCGCATTGCAGTCCACGTGTGATTACCTAAGAAACAATTTGATCTCAAGTCTCTGGCAGTTAGTGAGCGATTTTCAGTGATGTTAACGCAATTCCATTTGGAACCTCGTTTTGTGGGCAAATGTTCAAATTCACGTCCTTTTTCAACGCGAAGTTCGTAGAACAGTTCACCTCATCCTGCGCATGCATCGATTCTTCTTCTAGATCCACTTCTTTAATTGCTCCGACTAAACAAGAGGAGGAGAATCTGGGTACGTTCGGTTCTCCTTTATAGTTAGTGCTTGAAGCGAAGGATAGATCAGTTTCGTGGTACGCTGGTAAGGTTGCCAGCGTATGTCGACGCTCACACGCTCTAGAAGGCTTCGGAATAGTTATATTCATGCCAGACGCGACATCAATCGAATACTTCCTTGTTCCAGCAAGGGCTGCCATTTTTGTATTCTTCTCCGGACGAAAGAATATAACGCGAATTTTTGGAATGAAAATAAAAAACAAGACAGCAAAAGCGCCGATGATGACGCCATAGCTGGGAATAGCAGTCTTCAAGTTCCCGTATGTGATGCCATAGTAACCAAGAAAGTATATGATCCAAGATACCATGTAAGTAAGCATAGTGAAACAAATATATTTTGCTTCGGAGTACGTTTCTGGGAGATTTCTTGATTTCATGGCGAACGAAGCACAGAGAACAGCTAGGAGGCAGTTATAGCTGAATGACGCAATCTCTAGGGCAAGATTACGTGTACAATGGAGAGAAACCTTTCCCTCTTGTTGATAGATGATGAGGGTTTCTGGTGGAAAAAATATGAGGTAAATAGCACCAAATATAATTTGTACGAGCACGATGGAACACGCTACAAAACTGTACCAATAATTACTGAGAAAACGGTTTCGTTTTAACGCGGAGAAGATGCGAATGAGACGTTTTGTCTTGGTGAGGAGAAGAGCACTGACCGAAGTATAAAGTAAAGGAATGCAAACTGTTCTAACCTTGCATGTCCAGTCTTTAGGACGACCGAGGAACAGAACGGGCGACAAAAACCAAAGCAGTAATAAAACAAGCGTAAATAAACAGAATCCCATGTTGGAGGCGCGAACGACGGGCGTGTCTTGATATTTGAGGAAGATAGCGAGGACTGCTCCAGTAATGATCATTCCTACTGCACAAGCACATAATATACTAACACCAAACGGATCGATCGCTTTGAGGTACTCCTGTTCCGACACGATACAACGCGTTTGAAGGCTATCGGGTATTTCACCATCCGGGCATTGTTTACAAACCGGGGAGGTATAATTATCCGTGTACGTACCTATAGGACATCGAAGGCATTCCCAAATGCATGCTATTGGGCCCTTCTTGATATAGTACCCAGGATAACACGGTTCAATGTTACCGGAAAAGGGAACCCAACGTTTGTAGTTACCAGGCCATCGAAATTTTTCTTTCTGTAGAAAAAGCCTTCCTTCTTGAGAATGGTTTTTGCTCCATCTTCCCACGGATTCAAAAGTTATCTCCCCAGATAATTTTCTTTGCAAGTTTATAATTTGCAATTCAAAAGTTTCAGTGTCCTTGACAATGATATTTGGTAAAACTCTCTTTATCTCGTTTCGTACTCGCGTAACATTGAAATTCGAAAAGTCATCATTATCTCGAGTATTTTCTGGTTGATGAACGACATTTTCCAGAGCATTTGCTATTGAATTAAGAGCTTTCAAAGCGTTATTCATAATTCCAGGTGAAAATCCCTCCACATCGATAAGTTTAGAATTTGTTTCTGAACTAGAAATAGTTATACTAGGATAGAACTGTTTTAGCCAATCACTATAGCGTGTTCTTCGAAGACCTTGCCGTAAATGTGAAGAAATTCTCAAGCTGTTTGCAGAATAAGCAGTTCCCAACATCCCGTCTAGAATATCACTATACTCTCTTGTAATACTCCTATTGGTCATCCAAGCCTCGGTTCCAATCCACACATGCGCAGTAAGGTTTTGTTTTCGCGCTTCTTTGAGTACTTTTATGGTCGTGTCCGATGTCGTAAGTAAAACTGTCACACGTACTTGATGTTTTGATCGTATCAAAGACATAGTTTCTCGAGTTGGCGCAGGCGCAGTTAGGCCTAGAATTCGTTGGGTGGAAATACAAATGTTTTTTGCCCGTAGATTTTGGTCCAAAAGTGTTGTCATTTCACGACCATATACGTCGTTAGATCCAATTACATTCACGCTTGTCCATCCAAATGACTCTATAAGCAACGAAAGGGCTTCTGCAGTGTCAATCAGAGAAGGTGCAATACTATTGAGGAGGCTGTACATAGCTTTGTTGCTTAGCAACCGAGTCTTTCCGGTTAACATAACCTAAAATAGATATAATTTTATTAATAGCAAGATGTCTATTTTAATCATAGGTGATAATATTGAGTGGGGGAGGGGAGGGGGGGGGGTAGGGGGTGCGGGGTAGGCTTCGGGTAATTTTAGGAGTGGATATTTTGATCTCACACGGTGAGATTCAGGATATGAATAATTGGGTGTCCTGTGTTTATTTCGGACTTGTGCCCAGCGTGGAATGGGATAAATACAAATGAAAATTTCCAAACAATCCTTCTATAACTCCACCGTTTCCAACAACGCACATTACAAACAAAATTTTCTCTTAAGATTTATTTTTTATCATATTTATAAACCAACATGGCAAAGAACATGGCGTTGCAACAATAGAGGCTCTGCCGCCACTATCACGTGATGTCAGCCACGACGGGAGGCAGGAACAATAGGTCCCCCTCCCCCCTCCCACCCGGGAAACTGGAGTCTTCGATGAAAATCAGATTAGAAAAGAAAAGAAAACTTAAAAAGTACATTAACCAGGTCTGTTTATTTCTAAGAAATACTTGATTATGGATGATTATGTGGTTTAAAGAAAGTCAGTGAGCATACTTGTGGTAAATGATGATGAAAACCATCATTAAAATAACGATAAAAAAATATAATCAATTAGTGAGCTTTGCTGACGATATTAAAAGGAAAATAACCCGAGGGAAATTTAAATTTGAATTGTCAAAGTTCGTTTGAAGGCTCTTCATAATGTCAACACTTGTTAGTTTATTAATCATGAGTGTTGGAATAATAAGAACGTTTAAAAGGAAGCTTTAAACTAAACGAAAAGAAATAAATGAATGACAAAAGAGTCAGTCAGCGTTTGGAATGGTGTCAGATATTATTTCGTTCTGTGTGAGAACGAACATGCAAGTAGTTCGACAACAAAGCAAATGAGTAAACGAGCAGACCAGCAATAGCAGCTGACAAGCAAGCAAACGAACAAACAAATGAAAGAACGAACGACGAAAAAGCTAGTAGTGAAGGAGCGACAAAGAATAAAATTTGCGGCAGTCAACAATTTTTCCTAGGTAAAAAATGAGTCGTCAAGGACCACGAAAATGAAATAGCAAAAAAATAACGATGGATATATGACCCGATGATACATTTCCTCGCTAAGACCTACAAAAAACGAAAAAGAATGTCTTACTAAAAAAAAAAAAAACAAAACAACAACAACAAAAAGCTAGCTAAAAATATGACCCCGCAATGTGGGGATTGTCTTGCCTAGTCAATTAAAAACCAAGTTTGAAAAAAGTGTTAATCCATCTCGCAGTTTTTTATTTCCTTTTTATTTTCTATTTTCATTCAAAACAGATTCATTTTCCCCCTCTTTCCTTATTTTTCTTCGCATTGCTTCGCCTCGCCTCCATTATAGTTAACTAAGCTTGTTGTTCGTTTGTTTGGTTCGTTTGTTCGTTCGTTTGTTTGGTTCGTTCGTTTGTTTGTTTGTTTGTTTGTTTGTTGTTTGTTTGTTTGTTCGTTTGTTCGTTTGTTCTTTCTTTCTTTATTTTTTTTCTTCTTTCTTTCCCCCCCTGCTTTTCATATATTAAGCCGAAGTCTGCAAACGCAAGGCGGTTCCAAGGTTATTGATTTCTATCGAAATTTTCTACTTTTCACCAAGAGCTATGATTGGCGCCTGTTCGGAATTTGTATGGTTCTCTGATTAGTAGAATTTATTTAAAAGTTGCTCCTTAGCATCAGCTATTTATTATGGATAATATTCTTTCATTCTTAACAAGCTCTTGAATTTCAGGTTATTTGAATGCTTAAATTCAAGATACTAATTGTCTCTAGTATTTTCACAGAGGGAGCCCAATTTAGTTTTAAAAATTGTCGAGGAATAGCCAAAAGGGTTTAAAAAAAATTAATCCCCCAACGTAGGGGTCATTTTGATCAAGCTTTTTTTGTAGACTTCGAGGTTTAAAAGACAATGAAATCGTGGTTGAAAGTTTTTTTTTTCAAAGATGGCTACTGTACTTTCCTCCCTTGTAAGAGGAGTATATACACCTATTTCAAAAAACGTTGTCATCGCGATAGGCGTTAGGCAATAGGCGATAGGTCATTCCAAGATCCAAGAATAGCTGAAATGACTTGTGTTATTGCTTCTTATTCTAGTCTAGAACATGGCTCTTAGTGCTGAGACTGATTCAATGATCTTTGTATTTAACGAAACCATTTCCATGTCGGAATGACCTGACGCCTATCGCCTTTGGCGATAACGACGTTTATTGCAATAGGTATATACGTAAGAGCGAATAAGCGACATTAGATACCATAGAGGGATGTATAGTAAAACAAACTTGCGCGATTTTTTAACTCTTTCGTATTACGGAAGACATTATCTTGACCTCGAATTTAAAAAATAAGAAGTCATTTAATTTTTCCGAATTTATTTTCACCATTCACTTTAATCTAAGTTGGGCTCCCTGTGTTTGACCTCGATGGACTATTTTTATTTACTTTTTGTATTAAAATTGCTGAGAGAAGGCGCGAATTCAGAACCGAGAAAACAAACGAACAAATATGGTTTGGCATGATTGTAAATGAAGATTAAAGGCAATGAAAAATAAAAACAGTAAGAAATAAAAAAGATGGGGAAAAAAAAGAGAAGAAGATTGAATTGAATAATTTAAACGCATATATTTAGAATCGCGTAATCTTAAACTCTTTGATCTCCAATCACATTTAAAAAAAATTTCTATTTTTACTCCTGAACGGGAACCATATCTGAGTAAACAATAAACAATGTTTTTTTCACATTCCGGTTTTAAGTAAACTAAAATCGTCCCTTTTAAAATCAAGTAATTTTTCTTATGAGACATTAAAATGTTGATAAAACCACTACTTGACCTAAATGCGGAAGAGTACATTTGGCTCAGCTGTTTGATCATGATACGACAGATAAGAAACTCTTAGTTTTCGATAAACTTTTCACCCAAAATGCAATCGAAAATTATTTCGATTCTAAACTGAGAAAGTAAAGCTTACTTCGATATTCAAAGTAAAGACTACAAGCTAAAGGAAAAGTAAAAAGAAAAGAAAATGGACCAAAGTTAATAAGCTTAAGTTCTTTCGTTTCACAACAGGCTCAGGCTTTTAAAAATATTTAGAATAATGAGCAGAAACATAAGTAAAACTATAAAACCTTAAAATCTCTTAAAAAACAGTTATTGTCTTACCTGTGGGTATTGATAAAAGCTCAAAGTTCCGGCAGACAAAATAATGTTTTCCAATATTAATGGCCCAATGACAACGAAGATTTCATTTCCACATTCACTCCGAGCTTCTCCAACACAACTTGAATCATTCTTTTTTTCGAAAACCAAGTTTGAGGCTTCTTTTACGGCAACTTTCGGATCTGAACACGTGTCTCTCATCTCGTAGCCAATAGTCAAATTTAGATGATGTTTCTGGTTTATGTTTAACTTTTGGATCCCGTAGATGATCGTCTCTACAAGTTGAACGCTTTCGTGATTGACAGTTGCACAATCCTCTCCTTTAGTTAAGGGTAATAACACTCCGATTATAAACTGCCCAGATTTGTAGCTCATCCTTGCCTTGATTGATTCAATATTTCCACAAAGAAATACAAAAATTATCAAAGCTAATTTACAAGTCATTTTTTTTGTAAAATAAGGGCTAAAGTTTACGAGGATCGATGGCCAACTCCCAGACTCTTTGACTCGGATATTTCGTTTCTTCGACAAAGCGACAATGGATATCAAGCCTTTGATTTGCTCAAAGATAATCTTTCGTAAGCTTTCTATCTTGCTATCTTAATTATATCAGCTGTGTTTCTTCTGCTTTCTTTAATCTTTCACTTAATAATCTATAGACAAAAAGAAGATATATTTAGTCGTTTTCAAAGCAGTGTGTCATTAACTGGCTGGATTTCTATTCAAACATAGAACCAGCCGTGCACCCAGCTTCAGTTCACTCCGTAAATCAGCAGGAGCTCTACTGAACTTCGCGACTTAAAATGAGCCATTTAATAAACTCCATTCAATAAAAACCATTAAGAAAAGCTGCTCTTTATATTTTGTAGCTCTTTCCTAACAATTTGTAGAAAATATTTTCGTCAAACTAAATTTATTTTAGCAAAAACTGTGATGTAGAAATAGTAATATCAGCTGGCTTTATCAGTTACACAATAGTTGGGCCTTGGAATCTTTGTCAAGCCTTCCCTGGTAAAATCAATGTCAACACTAGATAAAAAAGAAATATGTTTGCATGTAAGGCGCTTACGAAGCCAAATTCTGAACCCTCTCTCGAGCTCGATTCAACATGGTATGAATTAGTTTTTAAGGGAAATATATAACAAGTGGAGACAGGTGCAGTTACATTCTCCCCAGAGGAGGGGTGACAGTCATAGAATATATGGCGGCAAAAATCAATTAATTGTTATGGCAACCGTTAAATTAAAGTCGTTGCTAAGGGAAATAGTGTTATTACATTTATTTAGCCAAAGAAAGGGGTTTAAAATTTATTCTTCAATTGATCTAAACCTTAAAGTATGTTTGGTGACACAGCAATTTTACAAGTTTCTAAAAAAATGTCTTCAATTGCTTTTTGTTAACTGATTGAATCAAAACAATTAAAAAAACATATTTGAAACGCTAATTTTTTCGGTATTAATTTACCAGAACTCTTCTGTTCCGCAGGAAAAAAATGCTCAAGCTCACGCCTCCTCATGTGAGCCCATGATGTCTTAAAAACTCGGTTTTTGGATCTTTTCTCAAAATAATGACTATCTAGGCTAAAACAGAAGTGGATTCAAGGATATAACTAGCTAAAACTAGTGTGAGCTGCGTCGGTGTTTCTAATGAAACAGTAATGATGAAAAGGTAAATTATACACCGTGAAAAGATGAAAAAACTTACTATAAGTAAGTACTATAAGTAAGTTTTTTCATCTTTTCACGGTGTATAATTTACCTTTTCATCAGAAGTGGATTCAGTTAATTCAACTATTCACGGACTGTATGGTTTAGATTGAATTCTATTGAATATGTACGCTATTGGATGTATTTTACAAGAGAAAATGCATGACATAACCGGGGTCAAGCTAGAAAATCGTCTCTCCTTGAAATAAAACAGAATCTGTCAAAAAACAGAAGTGGATTTGAAAATCCCGGGCGTTTTTGAACATTTTGGTATATAATTTATACTAGCAATTCGATTTTTGTTGATTTTATGAGCTCATACTATCTGTTGGCCTATACATTCGCCTCTTATGGTTTCTTAGATTTCGTAGCCTAGAACACACGCTAACTACTCAGGTTAGCGAAAGGACAGAATATTTACGGGTCACTGAGGATGTTTTGTCACGCAGTTTACTCGTGCTATATAATTTTACTTTTAAGAACAACCTTTTGCTTTGGAAAGAGAGGAAAAAAGACCGAAAAGAGCAAATGTTCCAAATGTATGGGCAATTTTTTCCAATGGACGCAACAGGAATACACTTCCATTTTAAAGAATAATTATATTAGAATTCCTCATTTTAATAGTCAATTGAGCTTTTACCAGTTATAAGAAACCTTTCAAGCTAAAGGGTGTAGGTCATCCTGCTCAATTTTAAATTAAACGAAAACACTACCCGTGATAATACGGACAATTGTAGCACCGTCAGATAAAGAATAATATTCGATTAACGATAATGCACAACTGAATTTGGACGATTGAAGGTCTTCATTGATATTGTTTAAAATACTCCAGTGATATTCAAAGCTCACAAAAAACGAGCGACAAGAATAATCTGACGAATATTAATTCAACATATAAATAAAGGTTACGGTCATTTATTTCAAAAAATGCCTGAAAAGCCATCTCAAGTGCTTTTGCGAGAAACCTGAACCTGAAAGCTCTCCGGAATACATTATTTTGATGAGTATCTGTAAATTTCTTGAACATTTAAAAAAATAGGTATCGCTAAAAGGTGACATACACTCTCCTTAATTTACCTGGCACAACTGATTGTTTTTCAATTTCGAAAATATTGCTTTCAGTATCTCACTCGCACGGCGTGATGAGATAACCACCCTACTGCAGGCCTCCTCTGGCGATTTTACTTTTAGATTGGAATGAGGCATGAACTTTGAGTAGAAATGTGAATTTTTTATAGACAGGTTCAGGTTCAGGAAAAATAAATGCATAATGTTTATATGTTTAGCATTTTCAAAATCACGTTCGGAAATACAAAAACTATGTGAGAAGAAACAGAAGTGGATCGATAAACAACACATATGAGCAGCCGATGACTGCTATACTCCATGTAGACTCAATTTCCAAAGAATTAGAGCTTAAGATCAACGGCGTCAGTCCGATATTTCTATGATCACCATTTAAATAGTTTTTACAGAATTTGAAAATAAGTAAGAGCTTTCCACTGATAAATTAGTTTTGACTGTATGTTAACACAGAAATTCTGAATTTAAAGAAAATAATTTTGCCTATGGCATATGTATTGTTCTGGCGTTTCCCGAATTTACGGGTTCATGTGGAATTGAAAGCCATGTATTAATCAGTATTTTGCCATCCGAATTGCTATAATTAGCACCATGAAGTCTCAGCTTCTTAATTTCAATGTAGAATTTGGACTACAGCTGAATTGACGGCTCTGATTTTTTTTCGAAGCTGGTTTTCTGCCATAAACTAGTGTAAACTTATTCTACAACATATGGGATAGTTATTACTTATTTTGCTTTTTTAAGCCTCCATATTCTAAAAATACAATTTTCCCACAGCTTGATTGTTGCTGTTTTGTTCTCCTCCCACGACATAACTCCTTGTGCTAAAATAAGATATTGTATTCATTTCAGTGACGTTATAGTGTAATAGGACCATTATATAATAAATTATAGATTAACAAATAATTTATAATAATTATTAAATCTATAACAATTATTATATTAATTAAATTATAGGACCATTATATAATAAATTAGTGATAGATAAATAAATAATTTATAATAATTATTAAATCTATGACAATTATTAAACAATTAAATAATATTAATAAGATTATAGAATCATGATAAAATAAATTAATGATAGATAAATAAGTAATTTATAATAATTATTAAATCTATGACAATTATTAAACAATTAAATAATATTAATAAGATTATAGAATCATGATAAAATAAATTAATGATAGATAAATAAGTAATTTATAATAATTATTAAATCTATGACAATTATTAAACAATTAAATAATATTAATAAGATTATAGAATCATGATAAAATAAATTAATGATAGATAAATAAGTAATTTATAATAATTATTAAATCTATAATAATTATTAAATAATTAAATAATATTAATCAAATTATAGGACCATTATATAATAAATTAGTGATAGATAAATAAATAATTTATGATAGTTATTAAATCTATGACAATTATTAATTAATGAAATGATATTAATCAAATTATAGGACCATCATATAATAGATTAAAGATAAATAAATAATTTATAATAATTATTAAATCTATGATAATTATTAAATAATGATTTTGAAGCTTTTGTAGCATGGTACTTTATGTATATAGATACTGAAATCATGATCACCAAGGGATTAAATAATGGACTCTCACGTACACATATATTTCCAAAATAGACAGCAGCCTCCCCTAGTCATCTGAAATCTCAGACGAGTAGCACGCTGTAAATGTTAATGTTTTTACAGCCGAAAAACGCAGTTCTTATTTTTAGATTGGAATATTAAGTCGTTTCTGTCGTAACTGCCTGGTCAATAGCCGTCGATAGAGAGACTTTATCCTACATTCTGACGTCATCATCATCGCCAACGTCATCATCATCTCCTCTTCACAAGTGGCGATAATGTTTACGAGGCAACGAAACTATCAAGGTTCATTGTCAACAATGGCCGTAAGATATTCATTGATAACGTATTTTGTTTTTAGCATTCGAGAGTCTTATCATGTTGAGTACGTGCTCCTAGGTGATGTCAAATAGTGACGTAAAATGACGTCACTGCAAAACCGCGAAAAACATAAAGCATACCCGTCATTACAATAGAAATACTAAACTCATTAAATATTGCAATTGCGTCGATTAATTAGATAGCAACCTTATTTTTTCCCATTTGGTAACTTGGAAATTCATAATTTCGAGAGCAAAAGTGACACCCTCAGTTTTGTAAATTTTCTCTATTCCGATTGGCTAGACATCCCCCCCCCCCCCCCCCCCGATCATTTCGTTCGCATGGTTAAGCGGATATCTTTGAGCTCAGGGTTCTTTGGCCTGGTAAGTGCCAAATGATTTTTAAAGAACGAATATAAGAAAAAAATCTGTTAACTTTGGGTCAGCTACGATTTCAAGCTCACGCCCCCTCATTTAAGCCCATACCAATTATGTCTCAAATACACGGTTTTTGGATCTTTTCTCAAAATAATGACTATCTAGGCAAAAAACAGAAGTGGATTCAGTTAATCCAACTATTCACGGACTGTATTACATGGTTTAGATTGAATTCTATTGAAAAAACACCGTACTTTTTGAGCTGAATGTACGCTATTGGACGTATTTTACAAGAGAAATTGCATAACAGGGGTCAAGCTAGAAAAACGTCTCTCCTTGATATAAAACAGAACCTGTTAAAGAAAAAAAAAACCGAAGTGAATTTGAAACCCCCGGGCTTTCCTGAACATTTTGGAATATAATTCATAGGAATTTGTTAAAATTCAGGACAGTATTTTTGCTAATTTTATAGTAATCTCATGCTATCTGTTGGCTATACATTCGCCCCTTATGGTTTCTTAGGTTTCGTAGCCTCGAACACACACGTACGCTAACTACTAGTTAGCGAAAGAACAGAAGATTTACGGGTCCTTTAGGATGTTTTGTCACGCAGTTTACTTACTTGTGCTATATAAAGACCGAAAAGAGCAAATATTCTAAATGTATGGGCAATTTTTTCCAATGTGAATAGTTTCCATTGACTTATTCCGTCTACCGTAGTCCTTCAGGGGAAGATAAAACTTCATGATTTGACTTGGATGCGCATGCATTATCGATTCCAGTGCATTTTCATTTCCTGGCAAAAAAAAAAACAACAAAACAAAACAAAAAAAAGAGCCGAGCTCCTCAGCCACTTCTGGGGTAATGAAGAAATCAAACTAGAGCTACCGTACGTTTTATTGTGCACATCCGTAACGAAGCACCACAAACTAGCTACCTCACGTTTACTGGCTAGAAAAAAATGTATCCTCACTTCTATATGTGTAATAAAGCACCACAATCTAAATAACTCACCTTTTCTGGGAAAAACGCCAGACGATCTCTCCTCACTTATGCACTTACGACAAAACATTACTAGCTACCTATAGTCACGCTTTGTTATTTGCTCTAGGTAAAAATCAGTACAACGTTATAACAGTACGTCAAACACTATGAATATATAAATGCTTTGCATCTCACGTAGTAAATAATTTCTGGCGCCAGCCCTCGGATCTTTCAAATAGAATTAGGTTCCCCCCAAGGAATCTGATTTAACAGCAGCTGCACGCAAAAAATGATATATTTGACATCGTATAAGATGCATTAGATATATAAAAATGCATATATTGTTCAGTCTATCCATGGCTATAAAGATAAACATGAATTCCAAAGATATTATTTCAATGAAATTATCAACAACAACAATGACAATAACGTTATATATTACGAGGAAAACCATAACCCTTTATCGACTTTACTTCAAAAACATTTGGTATATAAATGACATTTCCAATTAAGCAACCATTCACTTAAACTAACTACGAATGACATCAAACAAAGTAGTGTAAAAACGTATTTTCTCATCATGCAGTTGTTTTTATTTTCTCACCAGTTAAAGGGTTAATTAAAAAAAATGCGGTGGATAATGAACCGGAGTTTTGCCTTCTGAGGCTGGATAAGGATTTATTCGTTGATAGAGCTACCACCCGATCGTACAAATTAAATTTTGGCTCTATTTGGGCAACGTAGTTTTGAGAAGTACAAACTCATTTATAGAATTTCATGGCTCTAATATTTACTATTTTTAAATATTTTTACATATTCCCTTTATTTTTAGGATAACTGTAGAAATAATTTACAGTTAATTCTTTTAAAGTTTCATGAAATAATTCTGACCTTAGTATCCGAGTACTGAAAAGTTCTCAGTCACGAGGTGGTTGACTTACTGACATTCATTACTGAGCGAAATACATGCGTTTTGTCGCGCACCAACCGACTAAACCTACTGTCTACGCACGCATACGACAGCTTATAAAAATTTCCTTATAAATGCAACTAGCTTGGTTTAAAAAAAATCATTTTTTTGATTCTATTTTACAGCTGTCCATGTTCCCATCAACTTACCTGGATCGACTTGCCGGCTTGGGTTGGGAAACAAAATCGGCAGCCGTCTATCCGATATTCGAGTCTCACATATATCAAAATATAACCTTTCATGACTTAAGGTTTTGGAAAATGCTTTGAACTTTCATTTTTGCAGTATCTTTTATCCTTATAATTCATATGCGTATTCCCTCAGGCTATTACTTGTGACATGACAAACGCGCATCCTTGAAATTTTGAATGTTTTGTAGAGGAGGTCATACTTGAATGTTCTCAAGCATTCTCAGGCGAAGCAAATCATTAATTCTACAGATCAATATGCAAAATCATACATGTAGAAAATAATTTCTCATTTTTTTAAAGGAAATATGGAGCGGCAGAGCGGAAAGCGGCATTTTTCTCATTCTAGCTAAGGTTGTTTTTCCTTTAATTTTCTTCCTCCGCCATTATAATTTTGAAATATGAAAAACAAAAAAATGTCAAAATAATGAGTAAAAAATATTCATTCGTCGGGAAAAAATTCAATTGTCGGGAAAAAATTCACTTTCATTCAGGAAATAAGAGTTTTGAAGCCGAGTTTTTATTCAAAAATTATTTTTCTTGACTTTAGCCGCGCATATAATCTAGTGACAAATTGATTTAAACAATGTCTGCAACATCCTAATACTAAAAAAAAAAGTTTCGTGTTATGAACTAAATAGAAGGATAGTACACGTCCTGCAACCACTTTTCTCTCATTCAAGTCTCTAACAAAGTCTTTAACCGCAAAAATAAAAATAAAAAAAAAAAAATAAATAAATAAATAAATAAAAAAAAAAAAAAAGAAAAAAAAAAAAGAAAAAATGAATAAATAAACAATAATTAGCTTTGATCCAACTTGATAATTGGCTCGTAGTTTTACGGTTTCTTCGTAATGTATCTTAACTGGAATTTCTTAGCGTTAAATCTTAGTATTAGTTTTACGACTCTCAGTTACGACTAAAGATAAATGAAAAAATATCAAGTATATCATAGTTACTACTATACCTTGCAAGAATGTTTCTCTGTCAGATTCCAGTTGCTTCAGTGTGGTTTAAGCAAGTTCAATCCTACTCACTGGCCCAATCGAGATCTCAAAAACTCTACCAGCCTTTCTTTGATATATAGAAGATCTTATCTTATATTATTATTAAGATTTGATATACATATAAGAGCATATCCGCACAGCATTGCGTGTTCCTAGATATTGGGCTGATAAAAAAGATGATTTTCAATTTTCTCGAATCTATACGTGGATGCCTTGGCGGGAAATGCGTCGCCGCCATACTTCTCAAGATAATAGAATCATTCAAAAAAGCTCAAAGTTGAGAATATGATCCTTTTTCAAGTATTAAAAAAAAAAAGAATATAAATCGCGGACCACAAAACGAATTCTTAAAACTGAATATGAACAGAAGCATATAAAATACTAAAATGATTGTAAACGTGGTGTTATGCTTTAAGAAAGTCAAATAGACTTATCATTAACGAGTAATTAAACTATTGAAATTAGATCGGTTAAATAAAGCAAAGACATGCCGATTTCCTTGGCGTTTGTCCGTATGTATGCAGAGCACGTAGACTGTTATATCTTCCCTCCTAAAACAATCAAATCGAGCTTTTCCCTGAATTGGTCGCGCGGGGAGTGGAGACGATTGAATTGGCCAAATCGTAGTCTGGGAAACCCCACTGACCGGAAGCCAATACGGAACGAAAAAAATGTTCCCTCTAAGGGACTGCGTTCTGATTGGCCAAACGTGATACCACGCTCGAAACAAATTCCCCTTCCCCGACAAACTTGGGTTTGTTTCCAGTCAGAATGCAGTATGTAACATGACCCGCTCACGCTTTTACAACTGCCGTTTGAACACCATCGATCACACGCTGTAGAAGAAATAAAATATTCGACTTGAAGCCAGGATTTTTCTGGAAATATTTGGCGTGGTGGCATTCAGAATACATGTCATAATAGAGAAGTTATCGTTCCTTTGACATGTTGCATTTTTATTGCGGTTGAAGGGGGAGAGAAAGATTTTTTTAGGATTTTCTAGCGTGATGTAGTCGATAGTCGGGTGCTAACTCTCCAGCCTTCCCATTATTTAGGTAAAGAGCGGATTTTGAAAAAACCCACTAAACGACCTCAAATCGCGGTTAAACTTCGCCAGAAGACTGAACAAAGTAAAAGCAACAACTGCAGCAAGTTTTGAAGCAAATTGTTGAGTGAAACATTTTATTTTCGTAACTTTATCATAACTCCCATACATTACCTTATAAACCATTCACAGGAACCTTGTTTGGGCTGCCTGTGAGTCTTTCAGAGTTCTCAGAATTTTTCGCTCGAACACTGGACTGCCCGCGCCACTGTAGATCACATCCTTGCCGAAGGAGATCGACTATGCAACTATTTTAACAGCAATAATTGCTTTATGAAAATTTTGTTCCATATAGTAATTAATGAATTTATGTTGCACTGTATCGCATATTGTTCATTGATTTTATTGAGACACCAGCCACATTGACCTCCAGAAAACAACTCGCTCGGGAAGGAGCATTACAATCAACAGAGAAATATTTTAATCATTTTCGAATATCATTTTAAGTAATTCCATATTATACTTGATATTCCTAGATAAATCTGTTATTATGATGAGTGAAACGTTTTTTCATGAACTAAGAATGTAAAAAAGATTTTGGATCCGGATCCCGAAACTGGAATTGGAGGTCCAGATTGAGTTTGATGAGTATGGCAATAATAGACGATCTGCCGGCAAACGGCTTTTAACACGGCCGTTCGAAATTTTGCAACTTATTTTTTACTTCTCCTTAAGATTCTTAGAGACTCTGATACTAGTAAACCGTCCCAACCAGGGTCTGGTTTATCATTATTTCGAGACATCACGAAATATTTTATCGGTATTTTTGGAAGCTCAACCACTACTAAATCCTCCATGTTGAAACCAGGTCCTCCAGGTCCTCCAGGTATCCCAGCTTACCCTGGGTCTAGTTTATTATCAAACTGAAACCCAGTTTAAATATTCAAAGTGACTCTATTCGGGCTAAAGTATTTTATTAGTCATGATAGTTTTGATTCATCAGCTTTTTAATTATAAATCAAGTGTTTTTTATTTTTCTTTCTTTGTTCGTCATTTTATTGTACATTATTTAAATGACATAGTTTTTCGTTTCGCACCTTTTTATACTCATTATCATTCATGTATATATATGTTAACAATTTCTTAGTTTTTTAACACTTGATATAATGACGTTCAGTTAACGTCGAAACGTCGTGTAATATTATGTTTTTTAGAAAAGTTTTATCGCTGAATTTTATCTTAAAATGTTACAAGAAACCATTTCTTAACATTATTATTATTGTCATTATCATTATTATTATTATTGTTGTTGTTGTTATTGTTATTATTATTATTATTGAAAAAGCGGCACCCTCTTTCTTGTACGCGACTTTATAGAAATCAGATCACCATTTGTCACATTCGGTATATAGTGATAGGGGTGTAGGATTGCTGCAATTGTTATTTTTTCCTGTACTAAATGCTTTCTTTTCAGTTCGCTGTCAGACTCATTGGCGTCTAGATCTATCGGTTCTTCTTGCCAATCGAAATTCACAGCAAAAACCAATTCGTTTTCATTTTAAAGAGACTATAGAGAATCGGCAGTCATTGAACTGATAACTGCGTTCAATATGCAAAACGTCAGTGCAAAGCGTCACTGCACATTTATGCGAACAGTTCAAAAGTGGACTAAGCTTTGAGGTAAATACATCACTTTATCGCTGGCAGAGCGAGTCATCATAATGAGGTCAAATTAATTCCTTAAGGTCTCTTACGAAACACGCACGCAATGCCCAATACCAAAAAAATTTCCCTCTCATTTAGCTAGCTAAGGTTTTTCGAAAACAATATAGCCGTACGTCATCACTCACGGTGAAAAACTTATGCTCAACACTAGCTAACGCTCTGACGTCTAAGGAAATGTTTAACTCATCATCACAGTGTATAAGATAGTATATTGACAAACTCAACGGCTTAAAGTCTGTTGTATTCAGTCATCAAACGCTTGTAAACTTTCACAAAAGGTTGTCACGTGATCGCAACGGTAAAACCCTTTTCAGTTAGAAATATGGCTAATTACTAAGCTAATCTTGTGCGGACTGAAAACCTTAGGAAATTTATGGAAAGGGAAATTTTTTAATTAATTTTGGATATGAGAGAGGCCCTTAAGAGTGATTTACTCTTCTGGAAGGCAAAGAAGGTTTCCTTTAAAAAAATACCCAAAGGAAAAACGTTTTTCGGTTTTTGCTCGCAACGGCGGCCGGGAATTCATAAGCTAGTGTAGCGATGTTGGTTAAAAATGCTGATCAAAGATCAAAGAGATATTGTGAGATTATAGATAGGATATGTATATGTTATTGCTAAAAACACTTGGAAAAGCCTCTGCAGAAAAATAGCAAAATTAATAAGTTTTAATCTTAAATGGTTTGCTTGGGGTAGCTTGCAATTGCGGTAGAAAAAAAAAACTGTTTTCCAATTTTTATGAAGTTCATGCAGCCAAAAGAAACCACCTAGAATTCTTTATTCCCCCGGAGTTATTTCCTTATATTATGGGTAAGCCAGGTTTGTTTGTTTTACGACTAGACTATATTACTGTTTGTTTACACTAACCAGCGGATGATAAAGCAAAGACAAGAATAGCTCGCTCTCACGTACCGTAAAAGCTACAGTTTTCCCATCATTGGTCCAGAGTCTTCACTATTTCGTTTGCCAAATGACCTTAGCCGTACAACGAAGCAGCCTTTTTGCAGAGCCCTATTGAAGACAAGCCACCAAAACAGCTTTATCGGCTTAGACGAATCACGCAGCACAAAAACAAAAAATTTACATGTTAAAATATATCACTGTCTATACTTTTGATGCACATCCGGTCAGCGAATGTACAGTGGATCACTTAAGTCCTCAAGACATATGATGCGAATGTCATACCCAAATGGATGTCTTTAGAAATATATAATATGATTTGTAAAAAAACAAATTAATTCCTAGTTAATACTTTATAACAATGAAATGTTTGGATGGATAATATGAATGGCAACTTCTTGGTGATGCAAAGTGTGAAGCCGGAAACTATACCTACAATTCGTGTGTAATTTAGGAGAGGAATTATACAAAAATAAATAACAAATTGGCAAAAAATAAAGAAATATAATATGAATTAATTATAAAGATATGGTCGACTGTTAGAGTTTGTCATCTACACTCTTATTAAAGAAGCAGCTAGAAATCGTGAATGAAATATTGAAAAAAGAAAAAAAATGTTTGTAAAATTTTGTCCTTTTTTCTTTTCTTTTTGCTCTCGACAACTAAACTACACTGCAACGTGTCTTGCTCAAAGAAGTTCATATGTTCCTCTTTCATTAATAAGAATTTGTATTGTCTTGGATTTATTACGAATGAGACTGAACTACAATATTCTGAAGAGATTTTGAGACAAGAATTTTGACTGTGACGCCTTCGTCTCAATAGTTTTTAAAATTTTTTATCAAGTTGTCAAACTTCATATCATTTTTTTAAAAAGTGACCCTTATTAATTCATGATAAAAACTTCCAATTCAATACACAATTTCCTGTCATTTGAGGATATTTTCAGCGACAGATGTCTTCTTCACTGAGAAACATTCTGCTAAGCTTTCTTGAAAGCTACTCACATCGTGCAAAAAAGCGTTCAGCGAAAAAGCTTTGAATTGAGCCCGAGGTCGTCTGGAAAACGATTGCTTTTTCGCTGCAAAAAGCTAGATAGCTTAGAAACTTAAATAACAAGAAATTATTTATTTAGTTTTGGCAAATTGTCTACAAAAGTGCTAGCTTTTTTATCCTAAATCCACGTTTACACGCGATTTTTGCTGCTATTTTTGCTGTGATTTTTGTGGCAATTTTCGGAAATATGAAATCATTTGTCTCATCCTTCAAAAGAGACATTCGTCTAGGGAAAAACTTGGTATCCTGAAAAAATCTTTACAAGTAAATTCTTTACCATTATTTATTATGGACAAATTCGCAAAAAATAGCAGGAAAAATCGCTAGTGTAAACGGGGCTTAAAATGTCTTGCCACTAAATCGCAGCTGTCAGCATCCAATCGAGTGCACGTTTGCAATCGCATGTAAATAAGAAATAGCACAATAAGAGGTCACTTTCTTCCTTTACTACCACTACGAGACTTTTGTTCAGTTACAATTTTTTTCGTCGTGAATCTCAAGGGAATGTCATGTGATTTGAGGAGCAATTTGCACACGATGCCACGTGACCAACAAAATCCCTTGGGATCTAAATACAACTAGACGCCCTAAAGGCGTATACTCGGGCTACCTGTGTATAATAGAATGTAGAACTTTAAAGGAAAAACAGAGAGCACTAGTTAATGGAAACGGTACTGGAATGGTGCAAGTGATGTTAAAATAGCGCATTTCAAAAAGTTAGTGGGTTGATAAACTTACTGTGATTGATTCTGTGATTGAGACTTTTGTAAACATGGGATAAACCAGCATATTTTTGTGAACCTGGATTTGTCAAGAGTGGCAAGTAATAAATAAGCTTATGACTTGCATTTATTGCTCTTTTGTGTAAGTAAAAAAGTGATTTTCTAGAACATAATTAACTCCGTCTGGGTAAAGCACTACCATGGCCAGTGTTTATCTTAAACTTTCGATGACAACTTTTGACATATGATTTAATTTTTTCGGGATTGAAATTACATTTATTAAGAAAACAATGAATTCTAGATAACATGGGTACATTATTGACCACATACTTACGAACCATTTTCTGTATTTTTCTGCTTTTGTGCAAAAGTTGGGTTAGTCGTTTAACTGGGACTCTACTTAGTTCTCGATCACGCGAAACAACACGAGGCTTGTGCTCAACATACTGATGAATATGAAATTTAGCATAACGAGACCTGCATTCCTCTAATAAATGTGACTCTTTATTGGGATAAACAAACACAGATAATTGTACAGCTTTTTCAAACACATCGCTGTCATTTAGTAAAGAATCTACGAAAGTCTTGGTCGAGGTATTTATGAAATGTACAAAAGAACCATGCACAGGGCAGCGATCAACACGCTCGCTACTGATAGTTCAAAGAACGATAGAGTATTGAAAAATATATTCAAAATCGTAAACGAAAACAATACAATAAATAAAAGACTTATCCTCACTGTCAATGATATATGTCCAAGGCTTCTTGATTCTGGAAACGCATTAATGTTATCTTGGAAGATTTAAACTGACGCTCGACATCTTTTAGAGTGGGTCTACCGCGAACGGCGTGTGCTTTTGTATGTATTTTGAGCGCCTCAGCAGAACAGCAAGTCGCCATTACTTTCCAATAAGTTTTCAAGATATAGCACGAGAAGCAGCTAGCAAGATAAGCAAAAGGAAAAAGACCTACAGAACCTTCGAAAAGCAAAGCAAGTCACATGACTTGTGGTAACCCGCCTCGTTTTCATACTTGCAGGGGAACACCGCAGACCGCCGAGCATCGCAGGCTTACACACTTTCGACAACGTCGATAGATAGATAGATAGATAGATAGAAAACCGAAACCTAGACTCGGTCTACCTTGCAGGTAGCCCGAGTAATGAAACGGCCGTCATGTTGGTTGATGTAAAAAGAGAAGCTTATGAGGAATGCTTTGCATATTCAACCAACATGGCGGCTATGACGTAACATGTACCCAAAATATTCTCTCTAAAAGGGAATGTTACAACGTGAGCGTTTAAGATAAATAGCGTGTGAACTGTTTTTTCATACGAAGGAAGGGTTACTCGTTTTCTGCATGCTGAATATTGTAAGTGGATTGTAGATCTCATTAATTCGAAATAAAAACTTAAATATTCAAATCCGCGATTTGTTCTCTATATGTAGTTAATATATTTTTCCGGATAGAATGCACTAAAAACAAAATGAATGAATATTTATTTTATTTTAGATAATAATACATACGGCTTAAAATGTATTTAGCCTTGGAATGTGCTATTCAGTATACAGCATTCAATATTCAACGTTTTTTTGCATAAAAAAAAGATGTATCGATAAAACTTTTCAGTTTCCAGTAGAATTTTTTTTCTCTCGCACCAAGCTATGACATTCGCTTTATTACATTAAAATGTATTATTGAAGAGCGGAAAAACTTCATTTGCTGGTCTTTTTATAATTTGCCTGATAAGGTCACGTGATCTTTGTTTTACCGCCCAAACCTTACTATTCGTCAGAGATACCAGATGTTAAGTTATAGAATATTCAAAATGGCGGCTAAAACTTACTGTGTCGAGTTTGCCGAATAATGGTCATGGTGTTTGTTTTTCGCTATTTTTGATGGCCACTATTTGGGCACTGATAAATTATAAATGAGAACCAAAAGTTATGCAAACATTACTTTTGTACCTAGTACAGCTAAGAATGGAATTATTAATACTGGCCGTCTTGATTTAATATTAATACTAAATATCCATAATCAATAAAGAATAATATATTGACATTTACTTGACTTTTCGATGTTACTGACATTATTCTGATGATTCTAAGTAAAATGATAAACAGTAAGGAGTAAAATGAAAGCAAAGAAATCTAAAATTTTTGTTC
The DNA here is from genome assembly GCA_011057435.1 of Actinia equina. Lineage (NCBI taxonomy): Eukaryota > Metazoa > Cnidaria > Anthozoa > Actiniaria > Actiniidae > Actinia > Actinia equina. The sequence goes on from WHPX01000579.1 coordinate 677,684, forward strand.
AAGTTAGCGTTTTCTGATAAGATAGAAACCTTTCTCATGATTGTAAGCTGCACGGCTTCTTCTGGCGCCTTTATATGCAGCCCGTAAAGTCCTCCACTGGTCATTATTAATGTAAAGCACATTGAGATCATGTAAAATGCGCTATACAAGAACTTCCCATCATCATTTCTCGGAAGAGTGACGCGTGGTCTAAGGTAGGAGTTTACTAATCAAGCATTTCGTTTCATAATATCTTTTCCCCCCAGAATTAGCGAAAGACGGAAAAAAAATCTTAAGGTAGATAAATAAATAGATAAACAAGTTGTGCTTGGGGAGGTTTGCAAAGGGTAAAATGAAATGCAGGGAAACGATGAAAACGTTGTCATGTTTGCCGTTTGTGTGAAGAAAAAAAGTGATGCTTACGCTCAATGGGTCTATACAACTTAGTCCGTTCAAGACGGAGTTCAAAGCAGGTGTTGCAAACTGCCAACTAAACAAAGCGACACTTGAACAGCTTCAAGCCTTTCACTTCCTCTTCATTACCCTTTTAAGCTTCTTGTAAGCCCAAGCTCTCTCAATTAAAGTTGTGGTTTTCGTGTCTAGAAATGAACCCAACTTTCTGTAAACAATACTTTTCTTCCTTCGAAATGTTATTTCAGCAGTAATAATAACACGAGAAAAAAGAACCGCGTTTGGAAGCATTTTTGAATTGTTTTTTCCACGTTTCTCCTACCTGACTCTTTAAATATTTATCAGCCGGTCATTTACACTTCCAACTCGTAGCTAACCAAAAGGTCGAATATTGCTTTAGAAAAAAATACATTTTTCGCAAAGCGATCGATAGGAATGAAACGAATTCTCGGAAATGTGTCAAAAAGCAAAAAGAGCAATATTCAAATTTATCTTTCAATGTGTACGAGACATATTTGTCCAAAAATTAAAATTAAGATTTAAAATAATTTCCCCCATATTTTTATAATCGGATTTCTCTGTACTGTTTTAGCACCTGTCATATGAAAAATGAGCATTTGACTGTTTACATACCTTCGTTTCTGCTGTAAGAATTGCCAACTGCTTAAAAGAAAAATACTGGGCAGGATGAACAAAGATACCATCGTGGCTCTCAAATGGCTTCTACAATGACCAATCACCAAAATTTGTCGTCCAATCACAGAGCTTGAAAACGGAAACCATTTCGCAATCATGTTTAAGTTCAATTTTAGCCTCGTACAAAATCCGCTTTAAGAAACATAATTGATATAATCTATAAATGAATCAACTTTAAAACTATACCTTATCGTTGATTATTATCCTTGAAACCTAAATTATGTGCTGATAAAATTAACGTCTATTGGCGGCGAAGAATGTCATTTGGACTAATAGTTAATGCATTCTTAAATTTCTTTAACTCAAGTCAGTTGAAACATCCGGCCTCGGCGACAATCCTCACCAAAGATCACTAATGATGGTTCCACTTGATAACCTAGTAGTTAGTTTGTAAGGACTTAAGGTTGATAAAATCTTAAAGTTAGCGAGAATATCGTGTTTTTGTACAGCTTATCGTAGGGGAAAAAGAAATATTGATTTGTGTTTAGTCTAGTGTAATTAAGTCTTTATTAAGAATATATTTCACGTAAGAATAGAATGTTTGTGGATATACAAGGTGAAGGGATGGGCAAGTAAAAAATTATGAAGTAATGAGTGGAAAAATATCGGAAATCGGAAAAAAGAAAAAGGCAAACGAGGAAAGAAAGGAAAGATCAGAAAGAAAGAAAGAATGAAGGAAAGAATAAAGAAGGAAAGAAAGAATGAAAAAAAAATTTATAGTACAAGATTTCTGTCCAGATTATATAAGAAACCTCTCCCCAACCTCCTGGTAACAAAAGGACATATCTTTTTTTCAATTGCCACCACCCTTTCATCGCCTTCCAAACTCATACATAATTTACGCCATTTATAAATAGCGCAAGATAAGACAGGAAAATAGAAGTAAATTCGACAAGTTCTACAACTTCCTTCGTTGATAGTACAATTTGGCTGTATCCTGAGTCAACGAGATACGAAAATAACAAGACAAGACAAGCAGGAAAGGATAAATGGAGTCGACGGTGATGAGTGTTTTCGACGAAGAGTCGAATTAGTGATTATTAGTAATGTTATTTTGGTTTTTTCTAATTTATCATAGTAAAAATAAAAATAAAAAAAGAAAGGAAAAAATCATTAATGAAGGGCCACAGTTTTGACAGTGAAAACTGTTACGTGTGACGCTCTTTAAAGTTGATTGATTGATTGAATAGTCCAGGCAGGAAACTTATAACCTCCATTTTGGAGCTTTGAGTACTTCAAAACTAATTATAGAAAAGGTCTTTTTTTGGTGATGCGAAAGAAATAATAGATTATAATTGATATAAGTTTAAATCGACTTAAATGGTTTTTATGGTCATTTTAAAACTACACTAAACTTCCAAACACTACAAACATGATTAAGATCCAATGCAAAGGGATCTTATAAATTAAACGTTTGAAAGGAAATATCAAAATATCAGAATGGAATTTTCGATAAAGAGATAGCTAGAAATGAAAATAAGGAATAATCAAAACAAAGTCAGCAATGTCATAAGAATTACATTCCTTAATTAACGGATGAAAACCTGTATGACAGTAGATATGAAATGACAGTTCTGCGCCACTCGAGTGAGTTACCATTGAGGTACCATTGTTCTGCGCCACTCGAGTGAGTTACCATTGAGGTACCACATTCCAGAGATGACGTTATAGCTATTCTGAGTGAGGTACGTTCCAGTGAGGTAGGGGGAGGGGTGGTTAGTTATATTTATTCTTAGTTGACTGGATTGCACCACATCCTAGAGTTTACGTCAAAGTTTAATTCTAATAAAAGTTTCTAATTATTCATAAAAACTACTTTTTCTATCTCAAAGTCTTAAAGGATTAGACTCTTTTTACTTTAGGCTTTTGTTTCACCCTAATTGAGTTCTACGAAGTTGACTCATCAAAAAACAAACAATTAGATGACTTGCCCAAGGAACAACAACAAACATGTTTTCTAAAAAAAATATATATATAGTTTATTCATAAAACGCTCCATGCATGTGAATACAAGAAAAGTTGAGTTATTTTCATTATTTAACCAAGTATGATGATTGTCAGTATATATTTGTTCAATAGAAACACCCGTCACAATAGAGGACTGTGTTCTGCATAATTGCCGAGTTAATCACATGAATCAACAACTAGATATCAAGACAACGTTTGTAAACAATAGAAGACTCAACAAACACAGTATTTTGATTGATTTTCATAGTTCAGTCACTACAGCTTAACTCCGAACTAAACATTTTGCCAGTCGGGTATCGACTTGGCTATCGCTCTCAATCTTTTTTTCTACTTTATAAAAAAGTTTTTACAATCATAGGAGGCTATCAGAGTCTGCGTCAGAGAATAACTGAATCATTCGTTATGCACTGCAGGATTTTGAGTCATAACAAGAGGTTTTAGCGTATTCGATTTTAAAGAAAGTGTATGCATTAAATTACAGTCTTCGCAACGATAAAACATTTGTTTTGTATTTTTGGCACTGATAGCAAAAGGGTGTGTGCAAACGTCACACACGACTAATTCGTTTTGAGAACTGTGATACGCTTCGTGCCAACAACAATTTGGGCATTGTGCCACTGATATCTTGAAAAACGATTTGGGTTCTTGACAAGCGTGACACTCTCTTTCTTCTTCTTCTTCTTCTTCTTCTTCATCTTCTTCATCATCTTCTTCTTCTTCGTCCTCACTCTCCAATTCTGAATTTTCTCTGTCATGTTCCTCTTGGGATTCTTCAGCATCATTGTCACTTTCAGTTTCACTATTGCTAACATCCGTATCATAGTTATCTTCTGGTTGCCTGGCAATCAGATCTGCCAATAGTATTTTGTTGCGAATAAGATTCTTGTCCAAATCAAGCTCTGCTAATCCACTGGTAAAAGTCTTGAGCCCTCTTGGGACGTTCACTTCTGGGTTGTAAGGTAGCAAAGCATACTCGATTAATTCTTTCATGTTGGCTAGGGGAATTCTACGTTGATGATGAGTCATTTCTCCATGGGAATTCCAATACAAAATATCTTTGGATGCTACCATGCTATGAAGTAAATCGTATGCCTTTTGTCGCGGTATGCTTTTAGGGAGCTGTCGTGCCATTCGATTGATTTCATTCTCATCCGATTTCGAAAATTGTTCCTCCTCGCTAGAGGAATCTTCGCTCAGCTCGGATTCTGTAGATTCTTCTTCTGAAACTCTTCTTCTCTTCATGATGACCTCTACTAGTGAAATGAAGTTCTTGGGATTTGGATGGGTTTTTATAGCAGTAAAAGACTCAGAGCGCTCATTAGAGGAGGCAAGACCTCCCCCACCAAGCCCTCGCCTTTTTGAATCAGAATTTTTTTCTTCACTTTAAATGGTATTGATCCATGAGCTAACTCTCTTATATCATCCTTGTGCAGTCTCAATCTTTCCTTTTGCCCTTCTGATATGGGAATTGTTCCTTGTAACAAATTATGACATACTTCACAAATTACATGAATTTGTTCGGGGCTGGAAGTTGCAAGCAAAGCCTTCCTCTGTTGTTCGTCGGAGCAATGGGCTAAAAGATGCAAATAACCAAAATTATCAAGGAGCAATCGACTCATGTTCCTCGACTAAAGATGCATAGAAATGAAAGTTGTGCATATGGGATTTTGCCTATTTATCACAAATGACCATTTGAAGAGCCGAGCCTACGAGCCGAGCCTACGAGCCGAGCCTACGAGCCGAGCCGAGCCGAGCCTACGAGCCGAGCCGAGCCGAGCCGAGCCGAGCCGAGCCGAGCCGAGCCGAGCCGAGCCGAGCCGAGCCGAGCCGAGCCGAGCCGAGCCGAGCCGAGCCGAGCCAATAATAGTATTTTTAATAGCCTTGTACGGAATCATAAATAGCTCCAGCTTCAAAAATCCTTGCTCATTCTCATTTAGACTCGAAATGGGGCGGTTGTGTCCTATTTGCGGCAAGTCAGTGCAGCACATATGGTCTCATTTAAGTCGTGTTCACAAAATCATGGGTCAGCAGCGAACTCTACTACTACATGGAAAAAATTGTCAGGAAAATGTCAGCCAAGAGTTACCAGTCACCATCCCACTTATGTGGAATGACGAAACAGATCATTGCGCCATATTTCAGTTACTCCATCCGTTCACTGCTCTGGTAGCTGGAATGACTGGATCTGGAAAAACAGTTTGGGTTCAGAATTTGCTTGAACATGCAGCAAAAGTCATAAATCCATCACCACAGCGTATTGTATGGAGTTACGCACAATGGCAACCTGCTTACGACCACATAATGAAAACCATTCCTGGGATCGAGTTCGTCAAAGGCATACCCCACGATATTGACGAGGATAGCTATTTCGACCCCAAGATCAATAATGTGATTGTGATTGACGATCAAATGACAGAGACATCCAACGACAAACGAATCATGAATTTATTTACCAAAGGATCTCATAATCGCAACCTCAGTGTTATTTTCCTGATGCAGAATCTATACTTTCAAGGAAAAATCATGCGCACTTTGAGTCTGAATGCGGCTTACCTTGTTCTTTTTAAAAACCCAAGAGATAAACTACAAATGATGACATTGGGAAAACAAATGTACCCAGGAAAAACAGAACAGTTTGTGCAAAAGTACGAAGCTGCTGTTCAAAGACCTTACTTCAACAAGTCTCACTGATAGCGGCTACATCACACCCAAAACTAAAACGCCTTCATTCCTAGAGCGGCTAACTTCAAAAATTAGAACTCCTGCTCTGGAACTCAGTCGAACGAGAGCTTCAGCTTCAGCAGAGGTTCCTTCTACTCCATTAAGAACCACAACTAGTCTTGATCAACCCTCTTCCATTGCCTCATTCAGCACTCCCAAAACACAATCCCTGCCACCTCCACCTGATTTCCTACCAACTCCTCCGTCAAGTAAAGAAAAATCTGTGAAATGGATTAGCTATCAAGATTCAGATAAATATCTTGGTAAAATCTTAAAATCGCCGCGACGATCAGAACGATTGAGAGCGATAGCCAAGTCGATACCCGACTGGCAAAATGTTTAGTTCGGAGTTTAGCTGTAGTGACTGAACTATGAAAATCAATCAAAATACTGTGTTTGTTGAGTCTTCTATTGTTTACAAACGTGGTCTTGATATCTAGTTGTTGATTCATGTGATTAACTCGGCAATTATGCAGAACACGGTCCTCAATTGTGACGGGTGTTTCTATTGAACAAATATATACTGACAATCATCATACTTGGTTAAATAATGAAAATAACTCAACTTTTCTTGTATTCACATGCATGGAGCGTTTTATGAATAAACTATATATATATATTTTTTAGAAAACATGTTTGTTGTTGTTCCTTGGGCAAGTCATCTAATTGTTTGTTTTTTGATGAGTCAACTTCGTAGAACTCAATTAGGGTGAAACAAAAGCCTAAAGTAAAAAGAGTCTAATCCTTTAAGACTTTGAGATAGAAAAAGTAGTTTTTATGAATAATTAGAAACTTTTATTAGAATTAAACTTTGACGTAAACTCTAGGATGTGGTGCAATCCAGTCAACTAAGAATAAATATAACTAACCACCCCTCCCCCTACCTCACTGGAACGTACCTCACTCAGAATAGCTATAACGTCATCTCTGGAATGTGGTACCTCAATGGTAACTCACTCGAGTGGCGCAGAACAATGGTACCTCAATGGTAACTCACTCGAGTGGCGCAGAACTGTCATTTCATATCTACTTATGACCGGAAAAACCTGCCTGCAAACCTGGTAAATATATACAAAGTTGGTGTGTTTGGCCTATCTTTCTGGTTAGAAAGCGTTACTTAATATTTTGTGCGACCTCAAAAAAAACAACAAACAAACAAACAAACGAGCGAACAAGCAAACGAATGACAAAAGGAATAAAAACACAAGGGAACAAGAAAACGAACAAACAAATAAACAAGGGGACAAACAAACGGAGTGAGAAACAAACAAACCGCGCACAATACAATGAAGAAAAGGACTGACACAGAACGCACCCCCGAACCAGAATAATATTCCAAAA